>JAQFZN010001911.1:0-13363 GCA_034687075.1 Geophilus carpophagus
CCGGATGCTCCAAAACTGTTGGCATGGCACTCTCCCAAACCTATAAAAGAATTTTTAATTTTAAAATAAATTGTAGTAGAAAAAATATTAGACACTTGACGATTTCATGCGGAAAAAATTAGTAAAATTGCAAAAAAATTAATGATTTTGCAAAAAATAAATTATCTTCTGTGTAAAATTAATGATTTTGCTTTACTTTTTTAATTTATTTCATTCTATTTCAAAGAAATTTACCATTTTTGGGTATATTTCTTTAAATAATCGCAAAGTGTCTATTGATTTTTTTAAATCAATAAAATATTAACCTTTTTCACTGACGCGATTTTTAAATTAAGTTCAGCAGCTGATGGTGAAATCGGTGATTGGAAACCGACCGAAGTTTGAGGCTGCATTTGAATTGGACGCGGCATAGAAACAGGTTTGGTGACTGCTCTTGAAATAGCCGCTTTTTCATCAGTTAAATGCGTCAGCTCAGAATCAAAAGAAAAATCCAGCTTTATTTCATTTACTTCTTCGGTCTAATAATAAAATAAATATTAAAATCAAATTTTAAAAAAATCACATATAAAAACATTTATTTAAAATTATAATTAATTATTTGTACTTTATGATATGAGGTAGAAATGGCATCATCTAAGACAATTGAACCAGTACGTATCTCAGATTCACTTTCCGGGCTTTTATCACTCGTTTTGGGAACTTCAAAAACAACTTTTGCTTCTGCTCTTTGCGGCACTGGTTGCGTAACAAATTTTGTTTTTCCTATAGATGATGGTGATGATGAGAATGATTCCATTTTAAGATTCTTATTTTCAAATACAATCGTTGCAACTGGAGATTTCACGTCGCAAGTCTGATCAATCGCCTTTTGGACCACATATTAAAAGAAAAAAAAATTAATATACAATAAAAACAAATAAAATCAAATAATTTCAATATATACCGTAGCGCATGTTTCAGGCATTGCAGTTCCCGGCCCGCCACAAACCGGTGACACTTTAGCGAATAATTTACAATCATTACTAGGCGAGCTCCTTTGAGATGAGGTTGTAGAAGGTGGCTGGTCGCTGATCTCGATTCCGCTATCGTGATTTTCACTCCTATCAAAACTGCTCGACTTCGAATTGATCGCAGACACCTCCGTTAAATGCGCACTTGATGGTGACTGCGTCCGTAAAGTCGATGTAATCGGTTTATCCCAAGCGTTTACGATCGGTGGCGGTGCAGGTGTGGTCTCTAATAAATATAAACAGATTTATTAATTAATTCATTAATAAATTATAATTTTTATAACATTTTTTCTCGAAACAAAATGTAAATTTAAGATTTTTCTAATTAATTATCTTAATATTTTATCATAAAATTGTCAGTCGTAGTTGATGGTTTAGAATTTGTACATTTAATTCGAGAAGTGAAATATTGAAAAACAAAATATAAATACCTTTAGTAGTGGCGGATGACACAACCGCTTTGGTGTTGCTGTTAACATCCGTTATGCTCTCTGAACTGGTGATCTGAGGTGGACTCGATTTCGCTTGATTCAACCGGTTGTTCTCCCTCTGCTTAGCGAGACGCGGAGGCAATTTACTAGGACGTGCTCGTTCAGAACGATTATTTTTGCTTTTGCTTTTATCCTAATTTTTTTTGAGAGAAAGGAAAAAAAAGAGGACAAAAGCTAAAGCAAAGAGTTCAAAACTTATACATGCACTTCATTCTAATCACCTCTTTTTTGCTTTGATTTTGCTTCTTAATTTCAGCTTCAATCATCGCTTTCTGCCTCTCCTTTTGCGCCTTTTTTGACATCACCTCTTGGAATCCATCATTAGTTTCAAAGATGTAAGCAGGATCGTCAACAGACACTTCAGGCTGATCATCCACTATTACCACACCTTTGCATGTAGAAGAAAAACATTTTTCAGACGATTACCACCAATAAATTTCCACAATTTTTAAAGATATATATATATAAAAATTTGTCATATAGAAAATTAATAAACAAAATGAATAAATAAATAAATAAAAACTCAGATTGATACAAAAATTTTCATTTCATTTGATCAATGGATTGACAGATTATATATATACACATCACAGTTCAAAGAATTTTTTTTTAAAATTTCATTCGAAAAATATTCGAAATAAAGTTAAAACTTACTAGCATAATTATTCAAATCGATTCCATCTAAAGCATTGTTCTTGTCTTTATCAACTTTAGCGAGTTTCGCAATATCAGTTACTTCTGGGGGTTTCTTTCCATTCGCTTTTCTAAATTAGAAAAATACATTTTATCAGATAAATTATTAATTTTTTAATTTTATTTCATTTGACATTCAGCGGTTTTTAATTTTTTTTACCTTCGAAAAGTAAATACCATTTTTTTTTTAGATAAAAGCAAAAGAAAACGAAAAAAAGCGTTAAATCTCGTCAAAGAAAAACACATGCACATTAATATTTAAACAAAAACTATTTTTTTATCAATATCAAACTCAGAAATAAAACCATGTAATTCAAAGACAAAAATTTTCCATTTATTCTTATAATAATTTTAAATCAACACCAAATATTTTAAAATATATTTTCTTTAAAAAATATATAATAATGATAATAAGAATTATTATTTCTTTTTAAATGACAAAAATTCAAATATTCACTGTGCATGTTCTTTCAATAAACCAATAAACAATTTACAAAAATCAGTTTTAAAAGCTTGCAAAAATTCCATCAGAAATCAACCCACAAAACCCCCAAAAACAAAAAGAAAATAAAAAGCAAACAAAAACAAAATGAAATTTCAGCAAGCCTAAAAAACCATGAGCCAAAAGAAAAGAAAAACCCAATTGAATTAACGCACGAACCCCAACCTTGTAGATATTTCCGTCAAAGCCTGTTGAACACTCGATACATCGTTCAATTTAATCTCATCCATTCGAAACAGCACCGTTTCATTCCGAATATTCTTGCCGGCTTGATTCGACCGATTATTATTCCTATTAGCGCCGTAGTTGCTATTGCCACTTCGAGCACCACTTCCTCTCTTATCCACATTTTCTTTACTCGTCGCATCCTTCTTTCCGCGCCGATCACCACCCAAATCCGATCTTCGATTCTGGTGATCATTTCCTGGCCGTTGACTCGAAAAACTCTTTTTCCCACCGGAATGTCTTTCCTTCATTTCCCGGTCCGGTTTCGCATCACCACGCGAATCTTTTTTCTCTCTTCTATCCGGCAAATCGCTGCTTTCCGACGCAGTTTCCCACTCTTCGTTCCCCATATCGGAAGAATTCTGCTTAGACAGCTGTGGTCGCTTGTTCGAACTTCCACCTCTCGAATTTCCACCGCGACCTCGGCCGCCTCTGCTTCCTCTTCCGCCGCGGAAAGACTCATACGTCTCGTACCGTCGATTTCGCTGGAATCTTGGTGGCATTTTATCGAATCGATTATTATTCTTCCGCTGTTGATGCGACACCGAATCGAATTTATTCATATTCGCCATGTTGTCTTTAACATCTTTTACCTCTTCGTTTTTCATTTCTTTATTATTATCCTTATTATTATTATCTTCTTTCTTTGGTTCTTCGTAAACCTCTTTTCTCGGTCCGAAGTCCTCAGTTTTCGTTTGTTTTTCCGACCCAAAAGCTGCTTTCGATGGCGGCGGTCCGTAATTACTGCTAGTTATTCTCCTATTACCATCACGTGATCTGAACCCTCTTCCACGTCCTCTTCTTGAGGGTTCCCCGCGAGGAGAAAATCCGCCGCCATTTTTTCCTTTCAATTCCGCTTTCAATTTATCGTTTTCTATTACTAGAGATTCCGTAACTGAATGTTCCTTCTTATTCTGATCCTTTTCAACAACTTTCTGACCCCTTTGGCCGCCATGTTTCACTCCATCTCTCTTAATCGCATCGTGTTGCTTTTCACTGGGCATCGATTCGTTCGTAGAGGCAGAAACTTCATCGAACGACATATCGCTATCTTCGTCTCTCGTTCGCAATCGAGTCGGTTTTTCTTCCACGTCCGAACCTTCGCTTTCTCCCCATTCGCCGCCTTCTTTTTGCCGACCAAATCGAGGACCACGTTCACCTCTTCTTCTAAACTCCGATCGACCGCCTCTACCGCGTAAATTCATCGGATAATTTCCACGGCCCCGTCCACGAGCGGATTCAAATTTGCCTCGTCCACGGGACCTTGGTGTACCCCTATCGTCTCGCCGTCGGTTTCGGTCATCATCTCTCCTTCTAGGACCGGTTCCTCTTGATTTATCGTCTCTTGTTCTTACATCAATTTCGCTCTTTGTTGTTTTATCACTGTCTGATATGACACTTTTTGACTGATCTAACTTCATATCGGAATGAGACTGCTGTTTTTCAATCTCGATTTTCTTCTTTTCTTTATCTTTAGGTGGAGATTGACTCTTTAGCAGCAGCTTATCCAAATGTTTCAGTCCATCTTTTTTCGTATCTTTATCAGTGTTATCTTCTTTATCGAATTTTTTCTCTGCAAGAAGAATTTTCTCGGGTTTTATATCTTTTGTCAAGTCGGTTTTCCTTTCGGACATGCTTGAAGCCGCCATGGACGAAGTTAAGCGTCGTAAAGGAGTAAGCGTCTTTTTGTTACCAATATCAATTTGTTGTTGTGGTGGAATTGGTGGTGGATGACTTCGCCCTAGAATTTTTCAAAGAAAAAATTTATTTTAAATTTTAAAAATTAAATTAAATTAATTTATATTTTTACATCTTTCCCGTGGTTCTTTCGGGTAAGGCGTATCACCCCAACAAATAGTTTGTTCGCTGCTTCTCTCTCGTCCTCGGTCACGGTCTCTATCATCTCGAGTCGAACTACCGGAACTAGTTTTCCGTTCGCGATCAAGTAGTATAATATTATTTCTCTCTTCATGACGACGTCCATCTTGTCTTTCCTCTTTAAATGACTCTTTACTCCCTTTACTATCTCGACTATCAGGCCGATGCGGCCTATCTTTCCCATCTCGGGAGTTCCGACCTTCATCATCAAAAGAATCATGGGGACCAGGAGTCTAAAAAAAATTAATTAAAAATTTTAAATCAATTTCTTTATACCAAAAAATAATTATTATCATTTTACCGTTTGCCTGTGATCATAATCCTTTGATCGAGACAAATCCTCTCTTGACCCTCTAGTCACGACATCACGACGCTCTTCATATTTACTACGATCATTGTATCGATAATCACGACTTTCAAACTCCCTAAAAAGTAATAAAAGTTATAATAAAATAAAAATTAACTTTCCTTTTAATTTATTTTTACCGTTTTTCATAATCAGAGGAATGTGCAGCATCATACGCCCTTAAATCCTCTTTACTCTCTTTCGTCCTATCAAACTCGACTTGTCTTTGATCATAAGTTCGAGCAAACTCTGATCCCTGTTCATAATAATTTGGCGGACCCCTTCGCCACATATCGGGATACTGAGCTTGCATTTGTCCAATATACTGCGGTGGCGGCGGCGGTGGGGGCATATTGCCCCACCTGGGATCGAAATTAATTCCTAGAGGTGGAGGTTGTCCTCCTATTGGTGGCCCTTTCGCCGCTGGCGTAGCTGGGGCAACGACAGTAGTTTGTGCTGTCGTCACTTGCTGCCTGTGAAATTGTTGCTGTTGCTGCTGCTGCTGTTGTTGTTGTTGCTGCTGCTGTTGTTGTTGCTGTTGTTGCTGTTGCTGTTGTTGTTGTTGATGTCGCAACATTTCTTGTTGTTGCTGTTGCTGTTGTTGCTGCTGCTTAAGAAAGCGCGGCGGTAACTGTTGTTGAAATTGTCGAGAAAAATACTGACCACTAGCACTCTGAAAAATTTTGAATAAATAAATAAATATTAATCGATATTGTTGATATTTCAACACAAAAACTCACTTGAAAAGGTTGATTCTTGTACGTTTCTCTTTCCCTTTCTCTCTCAACACGTAGCCGTTCCCTCTCTCGTTCTTGCCCATCCCGGCTGGGCGGTTTCTCGTCTCTGCTTTCACTGCTCGTGCGTGAACGGCTCTTCTCCACTTCCACCACAACAACAGGAGCTGGTGGGGGAGGCGTAACTTCCTTTTTATCTTTTTCCTCAGCTGCAGCTTTCGCGTTTGCAATTTTCTCGTCTAATGCTTTTAATTTCTCACTAGCAGCTACTTTGCTTTGTTCATATCTCTTTTCCTCTTCTTCGCGCCTCAGTCTAGCGCGTTCTACAGCTAAGTTAATTTCCGTAGATTTCGCTTTTTGTCGCTGGCGCCAAAATTCATCTTCATCGATTTCACCTATTTGAGATCGATTTTGGGGATATGAAGCCTGCATAAAAAAATTAAATTATAAACAATTAGTATCCTTATTGTAATTAGATATATTAAAAACCAAAACAACCTGTTGGTTAGGAGCAATCCGCATGTGAGATGGCGGATATGGTCCTGGGGGAGGTCCACGAAAATCGAAAGACTGAACATGTTGCTGCCATTGTCGCTGTTGATTTTCAGGATTCGTTGTTGTTGGTCCCCGCTGTTGCTGTACAGTTGCAGCTGATGGCCGCTGAGTATCGTTCCATGTTTTACGACCAGCTGCGTCAACTTCCTAAACAACAGTAGAAAAGTAATAACCAACTATTAATATATTTTACATCATCGTAAATTTAATTCAACACTCACCCTCGACCTGTCAAAGGTATCAGCTTCTCGTTCTACATCTTTACTATTTTCTTCTCTAGATCTTTCACTTCTTGTTCTTTCTCTTTCCCTCTCAACTTTTGCCGGTTCGTGATTGCGGCGTTGGTTTTCTGTATCTTCCTCTCTATAAATAATAAAAAAGTATAAAAATAACTTACCCATATAATTAAAAAATTCCTTTTTCTAAATCTTATTTAAAAACTTTCAGTTTTAGGTGAGTGGTTATTACAGTCACCATCATTTATCTGCCACCGTTTAGTGATCATCATTTAGTTAATTTCACAGTAATTTTTAAAAAAATTAATTATAAAAAAATTACCTAAACTCCTTCTTTTGAGACGAAGGAGGCGGCGGAGAAGCATCTTCTTCATCGCTGAACACAAGCTTGGCACTAAAATTAATTTAAAAAATTTTTAAAAAAATGTCCAATTAATAATCAGTGTTATTTGTATAATTCAAAAAATGCAAAACGAATTAGATGTAGTTCAAAATCATAAATTTCTATTTTTCTTTAACTTATTTCAGTTCAAATAATTAAAATTTTTGAAAAATTATTTCTAACTAAATACAATTTTTCAACTGCTAAAAATTTGCTAGTTAACAATACAAATAACATGCCAACACTGTTAATCCCATTTTCCCCATTATCATACTTATAATCCACATCTTCTTTCACCGTCGCCCACTCTTCATGTGGTGAATCGGTAGTAATTTCAAACTCCTTCAATTCTGCTTCAGTTATTATGGCTTGAGGCCGCTGATAATTCTCGTCATCAACTTGACGTAAATTAGGTCTATACCTAAAAATAAAATTTAGTTACAAAAATCCAGGTACAAAGTGATTTAAAATAGCCCTCAGACAAAACTCACCTTCCTTCAGGATACGGATAAGGAGGCCTCGACGGAGGCCCTTGAATGCCTGAATAATTTGGCGGAAAGCCACTGTGAAAATTCCTCGGATAAATTTGCTGAAAACCAAACAAAAACAATTCAAAATCAATATAACATTACTAAACTCATATATTTACATAAGGAATCATTCCTCTGAACTGATGTGGGGTAGGTACACCCGCCATCATTGGGCCACCCATCATTTGACTTGGACTTGGCCCGGAAATTGGTCCACCAGGGCCGGCCGGGGCCCCGGGCAGCTGTGTAGCTCCCTGCTGGCCCAAGGGGGGTGTGGGACGAGACTGTGCTTCGTTCGGTTGAGGCGTTTGCTGCCCATTCACACTGGGGGTGGTAATCGTCCCACCAGACTGCGCCTGGCTTGAACCCGAAACCGGCGGCTGCTGTTGCGTGATACCCCTTCCGCCTCCTTGGCTCCAAGTTCCTTCGTCTGTAAATTAAATAAAAATTAAAATTACTTGATAATAAATAACCTTGTTATTATTATTTTAATACTTTGAGGGCGTAGACTTGGTCCTGGTCCATATTGAAAATCTGTGTTGGACTTCTGGCTGTCGTCTATTGGAACATCTCCACCAGCTAACTTGGGGAATTCCTGATGAAAAAATGGCGACTGATGGCCCAAGAAGCTCGGTCCTTGACCACCATCCACGTGGCTTGAAGTGACACTGCTCCATGACTTCCCTGCTGCTCCTGCATTTGAATTTGCTACTGTGTTTGTTGTTGTTTGAGGTTGCTGCTGTTTTTTTTAAAAAGTCACAAAAAGTTTAATTAAATATTTTTATTTTGATCAGCGTATTACTGTATTTTAGCGAGTATTAGGAACAAGTTATATGATCACTTGATCTTAATTAATAGAAAGCAGAAGTTAATTTTCCGCAATTAAATTAAAATTCGGAATTATGTATAAACAAATTCATTTACCCAATTTTGAGGACTATAAAATTCACTTTTATCTTGGAAAAATCAAGTCGGGAATTCCCCATAAATTATCTTCCGAAAAATATTTACACACAATCAGGAAGCTTTAAATCAAATTATCGAACCGCTTGTATTATCAAATACTGTTGTTTTAACTGTATATATTTACAGCTATTTATTACACTTAAAAAATCTAGAGTTTATAATACTTGTGTACTGATATACCAATTTAGCTAATTTCATTATACATATTCCAATGAGGCTGTTATGAGTGCAAAATACAGTAATAGATGAATAAATTAAGCAATAATATAAAACCTTCTGTGTTGTCGGCGCCTGCGATTGTGAAGATGATGGTAATGACTGTTGTGACTGTTGCTGATTGCTTTCTTCGCTTGATTTCGCTTTGTCTTTGCTTGAAGTACCCCATCCTGATCCACCACTAGGAACCAAACTTATATTAGGATCGTTACCACTGTTTTCACTCTTCAAACTTGGCAGATTAGCTGGTGGTGGCATACGGCGAAATCCCGCCACTTTACCAAGGCTTTGGAGGCCATGTTTTTGAGGTACTATATGATTTAAAAAAAAATTTAAATAAATAAATATAAACAAAATAAATGGATATCAAGTTTCATTTAAATAGTTTCAATTTTTGTTTTTAAATTTTCGAATACGTACATGATGTTTTCGGGGTTTCGATACTCTTTCCTTTATACAAATTATTTATATCGAGTGAAGAAAACTTTGACTTTCCTTTCTCCCCCTTTGAAGCTATCCCCGAAAATGTGGACATGCTGGCCAGGAGCAGTCATTGAGTTGTTTGCTGCGCAGTACCCGGAGAACGGCCCGTTTTCACTGTAATAAAATCAAATGAGGAAAATACGAATTAATAAAAATTCCAATTTTCAAAAAAATTAAATAAATTATTAATAAAATTGTTGGAAAAATATTTTCACAATAAAACGTAAAATCTAATAATTTATTACTAAATAAATTTATGATAATATAAATAAACAAGTATATCTATGCATGAGTTAATAAATTTCATTTAAAGAATTCGTCAATTCTAGATTAAACGTTAAAAGTAATCACGATTGAGATTACAACGAAATCCCCATTCTATTAAGCCTAAAAATAAAACTCGCTTTTCAAATCTTTCAATTTACCTGTTAAAGAGTTTTAAAAGATTAATAAATTTCTATAGTATGTAAATAAAATTTAAATAGAGTTTGAATGATGAATAAAACTGAGTTTTTTGACCGTATTTCCTATTATTTAACCCTACTGAACTGATCAGAACTGATTCATGGCGTTGTACGATTGCAAACTAGTAAATTACGATCAGTAAATCGCAAACAACAAAAAAGAGTAAAAGCAATTATAAACTAGTTTTTAGAAAAAACTTAGATATTATTTAAGTCGAAAGTGTTTATAAAACTATACTTCTAAGGCCTAAATTAAACCCAAGTTGTACTTACAAAAGAACCTGATCACGAAACGAATTTTTCGGAACAATTTACCGTTGTTTTTTTGTTTTTTTGCAACGGATATAACGCTTATGATGGTGTCGTTTTTGCTTAATTTTTTTGATAATTCACGCTAAACATTTACCAAAAAATATGTATGTTGAATGGTGTTGCTTTTCAAATATTTCAACGACGCTTTGTTCATAACAAGTCAAATTCGCAACGGCAGGTTGACTGTTGGGAAGATGTCCTTTTTTCTATTGTATTTTCAAGGGTTTTATTTTGATAAGAACGACTTACCTCGGCCCGTTCGATTGGGTGATGTTTCAAGAAAGTAATTGACTTGTTTTGACGTAAACTTAAAGTCGGATGGCGGTAGATTTTAATGGATGGTTCGATGGTGTGAACCAAAAATTTTTATCCAAAATGGCGAACAACGAGAAGCTTTCCCTTTGAATTTATTATGCAAATGAGGGAAGCCATGACGTCATCGAATATTTCCCAAAAGTCATTTCCGTTTTGAATTTTTCTGCTTTAGTTCGCTTCAATTTGGGATTTAGCCTGAAAAGTAAATTTAAAAAATTATTAGTTTATTTATATTCGCTTTTATCGTTACTAAAAAAATTCGTTGTTGAGTAAATTTGAAAATTTAAAAATCTAATTTTGTAACAGTTAATAAAACTTAAGTTTTAATTATTTGTGCAATAATTTAAAAACAATTAATTTTAGAATTAAATTATTTCTAACCAAATTTCAGTAGATACGAATCTTTCCAAAATTTTGCTGCGGGAGTGCTGAAAATTTAACCAAACTACGTATTTCCGGCGCTGAGAACCGGATGACGTATTCTTTCTTCTACTTCCGAGCTTGTTCGCTAGGAATCCATGTTGGCGATCCATTGACTGCTGCAGACCAAGGGTCGATAAAACTTTGAACATAAAATCGGAAAATGGTAAGCGGTACCACACTAATCTGAAATAATATCAAAATCAAAAGCATTGGCCTTTTATTTAAAACAAAAATTATTTATGGATGCCGAATATTACTAAAAGATTTTGAAAGATTGATAACCGGCCACGACTGTGTGCTACTCAAATGGCCGCCGGTTCTTGGCTCATCATAGTAAAAGTTTATAATTTTATTTTCTCTTTCAGGGGTTCGTGAAAGTAGTTAAGAATAAGTCTTACTTTAAGCGTTTTCAAGTCAAATTCAAGAGGAGGCGAGGTAAGATTCCTTTTTTTAATTTCAATTTATATTTCTCTAATAATGCGAGTGCCTATTTTTCAATTTATAGAGGGAAAAACTGACTATTTCGCCCGTAAACGCTTAGTAGTCCAGGATAAAAACAAGTATAACACACCAAAATACCGTATGATCGTACGCACCACTAATACGGATATTATTTGCCAGGTAAAATAGTGAAATAATTTTTTTTTTGAATTTTTTTATTTATTAAAAATATGCTTCAATCATTATGTATTGATTATCCTGTAGGTTGCATATGCAAGAATCGAAGGTGATGTTATTGTCTGCGCTGCTTATGCCCATGAACTTCCACGTTTCGGTGTTAAAGTTGGTTTGACTAATTACGCTGCTGCATACTGCACTGGGCTGTTGTTAGCTCGACGAGTGAGTACATTTGTTGCTTTAATTTTTAATTGAGTAAATATTAAAGCTGTTTCCGTTTACAGCTTTTGAAGAAGTTGAAATTGGACACAATCTATCTGGGTTGCGAAGAAGTAACAGGTGAAGAATACAATGTAGAAGACATTGATGGAAAGCCCGGTGCATTCCGTGCTTATTTAGATGTTGGTCTTGCTCGTACCACTACTGGAGCTCGCGTTTTTGGGGCCATGAAGGGCGCTGTTGATGGTGGAATCGATATTCCTCATAGGTTGGAATAGCTTTGTTTGATTTAATTAAAATGTATAATTATGAAAATATTTAATTTTTTTTGTTTGTTAAAATAGCAATAAAAGATTCCCAGGATATGATAGCGAGAGTAAGGATTTCCATCCAGATGTGCATCGTAAACATATATTTGGACAACATATTGCTGATTATATGAAGCATTTGATGGAAGAAGATGATAATGCTTATAAGAGACAATTTTCTCGTTATATTAAATTGGGAATCCAAGCTGATGAAGTATGATATTTGTAGAATTTATTTAAAATTTGAAATAATTTTTATGAATTTTTTTTATAGATTGAAAATATATATAAGAACGCCCATAAAGCTATTCGTGAAGCTCCGGATCATAAGCCAATCGAAAAAGACCGTAGCAAGATGGTGAAAAAGAGGTACATGTTGATATATTTTTTATTTTTTTGATTAATTTTTAACTGATAAATTATTTGGAATTTTGTTTAGATGGAATCGCGCTAAAATGTCGCTGTCAGAACGTAAAAATCGTGTGGCTCTTAAAAAGGCTTCCTATCTTAAGAAATTGGATGCTGAAGCTAAGGCTGAATGATAAATTTGTACTTTGTATGAGTTAATAAATTACTTTTGACAGTGATATTAAAATATCAATTCTTTGTTTTCTTTTTAAAGTATCAAATTTAATCTCAGTGGTTCTATAGATTATTATTTGTGAAAAATGTTTACATAGATTAATTTAAATTATAGATATTAAAACAAATATTTAGACAAAATGCTCTTAAAGTGTAATAAGAGTGTTTGCACAAGGCATCTTTTCATTATAGTTATGATCTATTTTAAGTTAAAAATAAATGTATTGACAATAAATGCATAATTCGACTTTTAAATCAAAACTAAAAGGGGAAAATGCCTTGTGCAAATTCTTTATTAAAAGAGGTAGGATCGGTGTTGAAGCTGTGTCAATGTATTTGAGATGTAGACTGCCATGATTTTCGTATCAGTAACTTGAATACATCAGTTAGGGTTAAAGTGTTAAACCGTATAGCCATACTGTGAGTTGCACAAAAAGAGAAAAAAATTGGTCCCGTTTCAGGGTCATGTTCAATACTCTTGAAAGAACTATGACAACTTTTTAAGTGTTTAGTTTGCATTTTTCCACAACACATTGCACTGCTTCATCAATTTCATCGAACACTGGAATATTTACTCTATTAGCTAAGTCTGATAAATATGCACGACCTCGGTTATAATCCTTTATTGAATCAATAGACAACTGCAAAAGAAAAGAAATTGATTTAGTTTTATATTACATGCAAAAAATAATGTTTTTTAAAATAATATGGATCTTTATAACGTAAATTTAATTTTTTTTAAGGTTAATTTCGAATATCAAAATATTTCACTCAATTCTACAAAAATTTGCTAAACATTATCATTTTATATTTGGCATAACTTTATCTGCAAATGCGTTCGGATTGGATTCGCATTCCAGAAAATCATTCAATGC
>JAQFZN010001912.1:0-13362 GCA_034687075.1 Geophilus carpophagus
GATAAATTATTCATAAAACGTCTCAAAATACACATTTAGCATGCTATTTTATGCTAATTTCTATTCAGATAACGTTTTCCGTATATTAGATTTATTAACAAGTTTTATTTTTAAAAAGCTAAATAAAATTGATGATTTCACTATGCTAATTACTGCTAATTTACATACAGTTTGCTGCTAATGATGTTTGGAAAATATCATTAACATCAGTCAGGGTTGAAATTAAATTTTGGAGGTCGAACTTTGTTCTGTCCACCATTTTTTTTCATACCCTTGCGTGTGTAGTAAAACATTTGTGGCTGAATATTTGCTTTTTTGACACAATTAAGTAGCCGCAAATTCTGTAGCTGCCACATAAAAATTACCAGGAATGAATAAGTGATGAAGTTGCAAATTCCCACTGAAATGTTAATAAAACTACTTTCAACGCATCTCAAAATGGAAGAGAATTTTCTTTGTTTGCGGTTAGAAAAAAAAGTATCGTTAGCGAAACAAAGCGATTAGCATAGCAAAACGATATCAAACATACTTAAGACATAATGATCAACTTATTTGCGAACAAAAACAATTTTCCAACGTAATTTCGCATAGCTAGTGTCTAATTTAAAAATTATCACATCTCAAGGTAGGCAATTTTATTTTATTAGCAACAATTAGCAGCCAAGCTCAGGGGCAGCATAAGATTCATCATAAGACTTATGTGATTCATGCACAATCCGGAAGTTGAAACAAATAATTAAAGTTGCAGTTATAAGCACCTTAGGTTATGCCATATCATTACATATTTGCAAGCTAATCTGCATGTCAAGGCAAAAAATGGTTGGTATAATTGCAATGACTTATTTCCACTATCTCGAATTTTTCGAGAATTTTTGCGTAAAGATCGCATTATACATAAAAAATTGTTTCTATACCTTGAATTTCTCTGCGTCAAAGTAAAATTTGGGATTTTTGAAGACTGAACTTCTTAAACTCGAATTTTTCGAGGAAGTGTGTCATTTTTTAAGCAAGTTTAGCGAATATTTGTGTTCTAAATAGACACTTACGGACGAAATGTATCGCTCGTTAACAACTTTAAGAGAACTTTGTGGATAGACAATTTTTTAATCTACAACAAAAAAATCACTGACTATATAAAGAAATAGTTTGCTACTCAAAATTTCCTTTTTTTGTTTACATTATGTATGTTATTATATGTTTATATGTACATCCATATTTACTGTCAATAAATTCATATGAAAACGTTATTTTACCCATTTTGCAGTTATTTCTGTAACTCGAATTTTCTACATCTCGAGTTTTTTTCGGTGAACTGTGGTGATTCGACTTAGGTAAGTTCGACTGTATTAAGCTAAACAGTTTGAAAATAGTCAATAGTTTTCAATAAGGAACCATTTATTAAACTTATTTCTCATCCCATTTAAGAGTTAATTAGCTAATTTCACATTGCCAAATAATTATTTCTGCTGATTGGCTGTTTCGATTTGAATCACGGCTTGCAATTGGTTGTTGAAAGACGAGTAAACTTCTCAGTTGGATTCTTTTATAGGGTTTGAAATGCAATTTTTTTCTACAGCGGAATTAGCAAAGCAGTAATTGGGACAACTGTATCCGTATCCGGGCCTTATGGCTGGAAAAACGTTACTATTGGCTAATCAAGATGAGAAAAAGTTGTGTCTAATGTGATGGCTACTACTCCTGGCCCATGAGGAAAAAGGCCATGGCTTGGTGATCTCCGGAAGCGGAATTTGATAGCTAATTGAATGTTGTTAAACCCCAGGATTCAAGCCCTAATGATTAGGAAGCTTGAGCTAAAGATATAATAAGAAATGGACAATAGGTCTTATATCATTTTACAGAGAAGATAATCCAGATATCTTTGAGAAACAAGATGAATTTAGATCAGTGGTTCTTAAACTTATTCTACTTTAGGATCCCATTCTTGAGTATTAGAAAAATATTTTAGAAAACAAATAAAATTATCTATATATTACTAAGTTGTGTAAATTTATTTAAGGATGTAGTTCTAGTAGAATAATAATGCTTTAGGGAATGCACTCCAACTTGCAGTCATTGGTTCGTGGACCCGTTATGAGTTAGAAAATTCTCTTGCTTAGAAGCATTAGTGAATCGACGGGGCTTTAACCATAAATTGACCACAAAAGATATAAAAGCAGCAGCAAATGACAATGTATCCAAATGCGAAATGTGTAAGATAAAAATCAGTTTTGAAGTTTAGATCTGAAAGTCTTTGTAGGAACTGTAATAAATTGTAATTTTACCAGATAAGTCAAGTGGTGCTGAATGACAATCCTGTTTAATGTGTAACTTATACGAGCAGATGGTCTATCTAACTGTCATATTTGACACTTTTTTGTTGGGTGAAAATTATTTTAAAATTTATATATATGTGTATATATATAATAAGTAAATAAATAATTTTTTTCTTCAAATTTTAGGGAAAAAATTATTAATTTAATGTTTTAGTAGGTAAAATGTTAATGATTGTTACATATTTTGCTCACTAGGG
Source organism: Geophilus carpophagus (assembly GCA_034687075.1). Lineage (NCBI taxonomy): Eukaryota > Metazoa > Arthropoda > Chilopoda > Geophilomorpha > Geophilidae > Geophilus > Geophilus carpophagus. Next base: position 2,531 of record JAQFZN010001912.1, read on the forward strand.
TATTAGAATGCAGCAAAAAGGTGTTAAGAATTTACAAGTTAATGGAAGTACAAGTTGATAATGAATTTAATTAATAAGATTTATTTTACTAAACTGAAAAAATATGATATATATATAAAATAAAAATGTGAATTTCACTTGGCAATTTTATAATTGCCAATTAATTCCAACCAAACAAGTAAAAATGAACTAGCAACAACTAACAAAACAGGCCTAAAGGGATTATTAGCCCTTGTCTTTAACCTAAACATACTGCACAATCCAAACATAAGTCAGCTTCCTTCTTAGAATGAAAATAAATTTACACACCACCCACTCCTTCCTCCATTTCACTTTCTTCACAGAAAAAGCAAAAAAAAAACCACAAAACAAACCACAACAATTTAAATCCAAAACCACAAAAACAAACAGAAAAAAACGAATTTAAAAACAAGCTCTTGAACAATCTGCCATTTTGAACATTGTTTATTAACTTGAGAAGAGTTTTCTCTCAACAACCACTTATCTGATCTTGATGAAACTTGACACCCTGACTCGCAGCCGCCTCCCCAACAAATTATTTCCCTCCGCCACCTGTCCGCCCTCTAGCGGTGGCGGAGTTTAATTTTGAAATCTGCACTCGTACTAAAGCGGAAACATGGCGGCCATAAATTTTGTTGAGTAAAAGAAATAATTAAACAACATAAGTGGTTATGTCGGCCATTTTTTTTTATTTTAAATGTGCCAGCCCATCTTCTTTTGACCTTTCATGCAACAATATGAAAAATCGTGACTTGGATCAATTAGGGGTGTGATTTAATGAACCAATTAAGAATCGAATGAAATAAAAAATGTATATATCTGGATTATAACAACAATACAATTAAAAGTGAAGGAAGAACGGGGTCAGTATTATAGTTAACAATGGGTTTTGCTGAAATATCGTTGCAGCGAATTGTATTAATCGATGTTCATGTAAATGGTGCAATTGAACAGTGCAAGAATCAGTTCATTTTCCAATTTTTATTGCTTAGAAAATTATTGTATTAATGAAAAAGATGTGTGTTGTTGTTAAGTTGCGATTGTTTTGTTATAAATTTATTTATTATGTTTTTATAAAATGATGTTTGAGCTGTTGTTGCAAAGTTTAATGATTTATTGATCAATTTATTGACTATAAATGCAGTGACTCAAACTAAAAACAATAATAAATTTTCTATATAAAAGTTTAAATATGCATTAAAAATAGCTATAAAATATTTATCTTATCATATTTTATAATTATTTACTTTAATAATTCACGAATGTGACATAATGACATTTTTATGAATTTTATTTAGAAAATTTGGTATTAAAGAGAGCAGTAGATAAGAATAATTTGTAACAATTTGAAAATTTAACACTAGTTGTTTTGAAAAATGCCATTTCTATTTCTAGATGTTATCATTATGGTTTAATAATAACAATTTTGTAATCTTTTTGGAAATTCTACACGTGGGACTATTGAAGTTGTTGATTTGAACACATTCACCCGTTAAAATGGCTGCGATTTGTCTTCCGGCTTAAAATTCCAACGCCATTTTGAATAATATTTTTCGTTCAACTGATTGGAATCACCAATTAATAAAACAAGATATGTTTTATATATAATTGATTAATTAAAGATTGAAATGATAAGATTAAACGAAAAGGTTTCATGTTGAATACAACATAAAATTGAAACAAAAATTAGAAAATTTCAAATTTTACAATTTTCTAAACCATTTTAAAATTTGTTTTCTACAAAATACTTTTAAAAAATTGTTTGATTTTACAAAATACATTTTTCAACGGTCATTTCCATCTATTTCACACAGTTTTAATGTCAAAAATGGCGGCATGACTACATCATTAGTTGTTGGAGACTAATAATACATCACTACTGTAATTATACCGGGTTCCATATCCAGATAATAAGCCTTAGGATGAAAAATGTTGTCATTTATTTACACCGACCCCTCTGCTATAAGTTCTACGAGTTTATAACTCTTGTCCTACCTCCATTTCATTAAAAAAATTTAAAAAAATCACAATTTCTCAATGCTTAAGGTCAATCAAAATCAACTTCACAACATTTTTTTTAAAAAATTAACTAAAAAAAATAAAACTTGAAATTCAGATTAAGTAAAGTGATTCAATTAATTTATTAACATTGCAAAAAAGGTGATAAAAAACTTTTTTTGCTGAATAAACCTATCCGAGGCTAATTAAGTATACAGTATTTGTAAAATAAAGAGAAAAAAGGGGCATGGATTTTAATCAGTGTGAGCTGTGAGCAATTTGAGTATTGTATTTAGGACTGTGGATAATTGGAAGATAAGATACTCAAGAGGCATGAGAAATGAGCGTGCTAACAGATAAACATAAATTTACACAATGCTGTGTTCAACGGATGAAGGAACAAGGAGGAGACAACGTTTAAAATTTCCAATTTTTAAATAACTATTGTTTTTATTTGTAATTATTACAAATTATATTACAAATTGTTACGTATAAGAGGTAAATAAATGCTGCTAAAGCTAATTTATCTCGATTTTGTGCAAATTTATCTATCTAATTTAATGTTTTTATTCCAATATTGCTTCTAGTTGAAGCAACTTTACCGTATTTGAAAAAATGAGATTTAAGACGTCTAATTATGATAATTTTCTAAATCTTTTACGAGTTATAAATTTTAATTTTGGGTTAGCGAGAAAAAAAGTAATAAAATTTTTCTTTTCTTTTCGATTTTGATTTTGAGTGCTAGTAATACAGCCATTTTGGTTTTTGTAGCTTCATTTTAGGTTATTGCAATGTTGCCTATTAATTAGCATCGTTGCAATACCTGAATCAGCAGCACGCAATGGGGCCTTGAACTCCACCTGGTCCCCTGAGGCTATCCATTGGTCCAGTGAAGACGATCACACGAGACTCACTTGACCACACAACTAAACTAAAAGAAAAAAATGGATTCCTGCTATAAAGATCACTTGTCTACTTATTCCCACGTGGGATCGCTTTTTAAGGTGGAGCTGCAAGGAAGTGTATTTGTTGAAAAAGAAAAAGAAAGCACGAGTTTTTAACAGTAGACTTTTGCTATTGTTATTATTTAGTAGAAATGGTTTAATTGCAATCGCTGTAAGAGCGCCGTAACTGATATTTTATTTATTTTTAATTTAAAAAATTGTGATTTTGTCATTTGGCATAAAATGACATAAAATGGCATAAAGTTTAGTTCGGTGTAGAAAAGATAATTTTTTTTATGTATAAATTATTTAAAAATATTAAATAAATATAAAAATGAAACAAATGGAAATTTTTTTATATAAAATTCAATTATATTATGTAATTTGTATAATTGGATATTAAAAATATTCAAATAATCAGGAATATTAAATCTTTTTTCAAATTTAAATTAAGTTTTATGCATTATTAAGTTTTAAAAAATGTAAAAAAATGTAAAAAATGGCTGCGTGATGTTACAATTGCACGAAATGTGAAAATTCAAAAATGCTGAAAAATCATCTTTTTTTTCTGATCTAATAAAAATATAAGGTCAATGATCTTTTGATTAATTTTTAGCATAAATTGTGAATTTGTTGTAATGTTCAATTTCATGCAATAATAACACACTTTAAAAACATTCATTTGTAGTCACTGACCTTACAAACTTTAAATGAAATAAAAGCAGGAAACATAAATAACAAAAAAATCAACATGGATGCCACCTTATAATAGATCTTAAAAAAATCTAATAACTCATTAGAATTTCTATAAAAATTCAAATCAAACAAAATTAATGTAAATGTTGTCGATATTTTTAGGGACAACACTTTGAAGCCACCATTTTTTTCTCGTTTTTATACATTGGTGTCAATAAATTTAAGTGACATTTACTACTGTTTTACTACTCATCATGAATAGCTATTTCTCAGAAGTAGTGTTCTATAAAATGGTGCATGTAACAATGTTTATTGTATGCTTTTAAAAAAGGTGTCAAAGTGGAGTTTTAAGTTACATAACCTACTGAAATGTTGTCAAATAAATGTAAAACCACAATATTTTTCTTGTTTATTTGTTTTTTAACAGGTTATTGGAATGTTGGTGGGAAACCTGGTGGCAATTTTGAATAATTACAAAGCATTGAATAAAAGTTTGCTGGTAATTATAATGATTTAGAAGAAATGAAAAAAAGAAATTGGGAGTTGGCTGAATAAAAAGTTGATACGTGTAGTTAAAATGGAGTTGTGAATTTTTTCTGTTAATAAAAATTAGAAAAAAAATATAAATATAACTTATGGTATTTTTATGTTTATTTACATCCATTGAATTAATTGATATTGTTCTTCTATTGATGTTTTGTGTTGAAATTATAGGAATACTACAAGAAGAAAAAAGTAAACAAAAACTTGAAATTCTTTTTTACATTAGGATAATATTTTCATTTAAATTTTAATATGTGAGCGAATGTAAAATAAATTATGTTTAAACATTTAAACAGAGTTAGAAGACATAAAATTTCCATTTTTAAAGAAATTTTTAAAAATTCCAAGTGTCTAATAGCCAATTTAACACCTTAAACTCCAAGAAACACTAAAATATAGGATAATATTATAAATAAAAGCTTTGGTAAACTTACATTCTTGCCATACACGCTGTGAAAGAACTTAGATCGGTGATTCAAGATGGCTTACTAGCAAACCAAAATTTCCCATGATGCACTGGGATCGTTGACAGAAAACAAGAATGACATTACAACATGCCAAGATGTGACATAGTGTGACCATTCGTCTCAGATTTTGCGGGACAGTCCCGATTTAACAAAATTATATTAGTATTTATTTATTTATAAAATTATTTATTATCAAAATAAGATTATTACAGATGATATTATTTTCAGAGCCTTTCATTGGTGGCATTGGTCACATTTTGTATTTTTTGTAATTTTTGTAAGATTTACCTCCCTCCCCCCCTGCTCAATATTCCAGATCCAGGGATTGCAAATTTTGACGAAATAAATAAATTCGAAATTCGAATTTAAAAATTTTCAGAATTCAGTCGAATTTCGAAAATTTTTATATTATTATTTTTTCATTACTAATAATAAAAAACAGCTTATTTAAGATAATAAAATTATTATTATTTATTGTATAAAAAAATTATTAAAATAATAAAAAAAAGAATGATTGTACACAAATTCAATTATTACTGAAATTAAATTTTTGAAATTCCATTATATAAATATAATGTAATTAAATTAAATTGTTGTTTTGTTGTCTAAAATATGTTTTGAGGAAGCCTGCAATTGAGAACGCTTGCTCAGACTCCACGCTCATTGGTGCAATCAAAATCAAAAATGAGTATACGGACTCTAAAATTCGGAATTTGTATGAAATCTTCGGAATTTGAAATTATATTTATGAGAACGAATTTCGGAATTTTCGAATTTCGTAAATGCAATCCCTACCCGGATAGCGCCACAGAAATAATGGTCACCCTAAAAATGTGACAACTTTGCGACGTCACAACAAGTAATTTACACATTTTCTGTATGTTGTTAACGACAATTCAAGTCTTACAACATTGCGCTAAGTCTCTAATCTCTTTTTCAGGCACTAGAAAGCCCTAGATGTTGCCCTGGGCCGGTGCTAAGGCTCGTTAGTCTCTCCTCTTAAATGAGAAAACAATCGTATAAACTCGCTATATTTATTTCATTTATTTTTAAATCATAAAGATCTTGAATTTCAAATTTTCCACAACAATAAAAACTATACGTTAAGCGAGTGAATTTTTGAATTTCTACATTCGTTAGTTGCGCAGAAAACCGTCATTTCAAACCGTACATTGTAAATTACATTAAGTTTTTAATGGATGGAATCTTTGTACGGAAATTGTTGAACGAGTGTTCTAATACTTGTTCCACCCATGCGGTAGTCGATTACGGAGTTATCAGCGAAGAAGCCCAAGGTGCAAAATAATAAGCAAAATGGGCCGAGCCAAAGCGTCGTATTTCACTCATTTCAACCGTCCTCCCACTTGAAACTCAGATGCGCACTTTTAATCTATTTTTTTAAACGCCAATAAGTAGGCGATTTAAATTCAAACCTTGTTACTAATACAATTCAATCTCAACTGATTCACACGTTGCAATTAAAAATGCACCTTTGCTTTAACAAAACGTTCGATTTAGGCTTTTGAAAATGCATAAAAAGAAGAAAAGTAAACACAAAAAAATGAAAAATAATCACAAAACTAAAGTTTAGAATATCAAAAGATGCAGAAAAATGAAAGAAGATTATTGTGATATTTAAAACGTAATCAAAATGTTACTTTAAACGTTGCCATGCTGTTTTTAATGTTTAAAAAAAGACCGAAAAGGAGAAATAGCTAAAATGAATAAGTCGTCTTTTAAATTTTATTAAAAATTAATATTACAAAAATAAATCATAACAACTTTCTTCTAACGCGGCCATAATCTTTGACTAAATACAAACTCCAATGAAAAAGTAATCAAAATAAATAAATAAATTATAAATTAATGTAAAATTTATACAAGAGATTTGATTTAATTTTATTAATAAAAAATAAAAAGAATAAAAGTTAATACATACATATACAAAATGTATGAAGTACTTAAAAGGTACTCTGAAAATGTACCTCTTAAACCGGTGAGAAATTAGTCGTAACATGGACCCCTCTTATCCAGTCAATTGTAATTCCATTAGAACAAAGTGAGACTGAGCTGGAATCACTAACTACAATTTTACCACTGCAGGGTTCAATAATTAGTCAAACAAATCAGTTTGCAACATGAAATTGCCATTAAACATTTAAGGCTTTCAAAATTATCCATCAACACATGGCAGCTGGGCAATTATACTTTAAAATGAAACCAATTTCGGCTTCTTGTTTGGGCTTGTTGCAATTGCAGTTAAGAGTGTTGTAAGATTTCATCTCGTAAATCTCAATTGTCCTCATTACATAATAATCATTTTAGGACATTACTTAACTATTGTTTCTCAGAAACAGTCACTTATAATTGCTAACTTCTTATTTCACATCAATAATCACTAAACTAGTAAATATAATAAACAAATCATACAATTATTACTTGTTTTTCAATATTTATTGATTTATTTATGTAGATTTAAAGGTTAAGGTTACTATCCTTTGAATTTTGAATTTGCTTCGTGATTCCTATGGCAACGGATTATTTTTATTTGTTTTGTTTAGGTACTAATGGTTTAATGATTTAACGATTTGTGTAAAGTAAATGTTTGATTGTTTGATTTTTGGTATTTTTATTTATTTATAAAATCTGTTCGAGTGGATTATTTGTGTTACGTTAAGCGCGCGCCATGTTTTTACGGCGGCTCATGCGGTTCTATTTGTTAAATATATTTTACGCAAATAAATTTATTTAACTCAACTAAATACTGAGATATCTTTGGATATGTGTAGATCTATGTTGAATATTACGTCGTTTCAAAGTACGAAATAACAAACTATTTTGAAAATATTATTCGCATAGTGAGATTAAGCAAAGGAATTAGTGAATTGTAATAATTTGGACGGAAGATCAATTTGAGCTTTTATTTTACTGAAATTTTCTTGTAAATGCACATTACTGAGCAAGTAATGTGGAATTTGATTTTACATTACATTCAAATGTTGAATCTTCACCAGTAAAAATGGCAAACTTTTGTCCGCAATAATCGCGTTGCGGCTGAAACAAAATATAAATATAATACTAACGATTCGTAAAGAAACTGTCAACTTTTTCGAATAATTGATGCACAAACTCACTTTGTATGATCCAGTTAAAATTCGAAATTTGCTTTTATCATTTGAACGTATCAGTTTAACATAAAATTCCCTACAATTTGTTTATAAATGCAGATACCGAACTCGTTTAATATATTAATGTCACATACATAGACAAGATCACTGCCCTTAGAACACATTTACAACTCAATTTAACGGAACAATTTAAACAAGTTACATCAACTTCGCATCCACTTAATCCTCTTTTTCAATTTTCCTATGGAAATTCAAATAAAACTCCCACAGTTAACGCATTTTATCCATATACATATAACGGGTTAACAAACTGCGCACGTACAACCTTTAAACGATACATTATTTTTTTTGCATACAACTACACAATTTCTTTTGATTATTTAATAACCCAAAAAAATAGTAGAAAAAAAGTAAAAATTAAGGATTAAGTAGATGTGTTTATTGATTTAATATTCCAAGCACAAACACAAACCTATTCTCAGAGCTAACAAATTACAACGATAATTGCAGGAAATCACTTGCCTTGTAACTGTCATTTCGAAAAAGATGGATATCACTTTATTATACAATAATTTATAATAATCTTGATATACCTTTATTTAATATTATTTTAGAAGATTTAATAAAAAATAAATGATATATAAACCAATATAAAGAGCTGTCATTGACCTTGCAATTGTCTTTTGCTTTTATTATCATCATAAACAGCAACAACTTGCATTACAGCGCCGGCCTGTGACTATTCGATGGAAAAGTGAAGCGAAAATGACCTGACTCACCTGTCTTTGGATGTCTAGAGTCTTAGTTAAAACATAAAACGGTTAATATTCCGTTCATGTTTACTCTCTTTATCATATAAAAGGTGGTCACTCAAACAGCCACCTGCTTGTTGTTATGTGAACTGAATTGCGAATTAAGTCAATTGTCATTTTTGATATTGGGCTTGAAATTGAGTTGGGGTGAGATAAACTGGGATGAACATATAAAATAAAATTTAATGGTTTATTAAGTTATGCGTTAATTTAAAGAGAAATTTAACATTTTCTTTTACTTTTTAAATGAAAGTTTCAGATTTCATTTAGTTTTTATCTGAAATAAATTCCCATAACGTATAAATTTCTCATAAGCCTCAAGACTTGAAATCGCAGCAAGTTTGCGTGATGCGTCGCCATTTTTTACCTAAGATCCTTTCGTGCCCTAACAGCTGCTAAATAGGTGAAGTTGAAGATAAAAAAGTGTGAAAATAATTTTGTATCCACTTAGAAATTGTCACGCGATGTGTATATACAACAACACTTGAAAACAAGTACCGAAATCGAATTTAAATAAAGTTGAAATGAAATATATACAAACATAAACAAGTAGGTAAAAAAATAAATAAAAATAAAATATTAAAATAAAAAAATGTTGTAAATAAAATAAATAAAGGAATTATTCAATATAATAAATAGATTTATCCACCCTTTTCTTTCACTCCCTCGACACTTTGAAATTAATGTATCTTTTGCACCTTTGGATTCCACTGATGGCGTCCTAAGCAGGTGTCTACGAACGCAGATGTCTTTAAATTTGAGACCCAAAATTTCCTCAAACGTTTAAGCAGTTGGCCCATGAATTTAAGGGGTTCTAAAAATGTAAATTAATAAGTTAGTTATAAATTTTTATGTTTTTATATATTTTTTATTTAAATTTTATTATTTTTATTTTTATTTTTTAAATTTAAATTCGTATTGGATTTGAATTTGAATTCTAACATAAAGGAAAGGTTTAATGGGATAAAGTGGTACCTATTTACTATTAAGCGAAATAGGTATGCTAACTAAAAGTGTAATTATGCTCGCAGGTGTTGGATTGATGAGACACTCACTTCATTTTTATATCTAATTAAATTTGTGCTAATTAATGTTTCTTAATTAGGGGGGGGGCTCAGTTTTATTACAATTTTTTACAGGTACATGGCCTCATTAAGATGGAGTGTGAGAACGAAAATAAAACCAATATGGGTGTATAAAATGGGCAATATTAAATTTAAATTATGGATCAAAATGTGGTTGACCTGAGTCTAATAATCAATTGTTCATACGCTTCAAACTAAAATCCATACACAAATTTAGAAATTTTTATTTTTAATTTTTGTATTTATTTATAATTTGTTACTAAAAGGTATTTTTCGTAATATTTCTCATAGATTTTAAGCCGGTTAACACCACAGGAATTTTTATTGCGGTTTTTGTATACAGTTTGCATATAGATGTGTTCTGTATGCCTTAAGTTTTCAACAAAGATCAAGGAACCATTTTTTTTTTACTTATAACCATGTTTTCTTGAACATATTTAGAAAAAAAAGGTGTAAAACGAAGTTTTATATCCAAATTAGACTTAAGTTTAATTTGAATTTGGTTTCTTATATAAATTTAGAGTTTTATGTTACTAAATGCAGACTCTTTTTAGGTTTTATGGATAAAGTAATTGCCTAAGTCTATAAAGATTAAGTACAGTATAGTTGACAGCCCTGAAAAAGCTTTAAAATAAAGTAAAACGAGTATTTTGTTTCTTTTCAAGTATTTTTTCCAGTACCAATCAGGATACGGGATTAAAATCACATAATTATAAAATTATTTTAACATTTGACACAAATTTAATCCATTTTTACATTATTTTTACTATTTCTTTAAAATTCTAAGAAAATTGAGAGTTGAGTTGATGAAAAATATATAAATACAGCAAATGTTTGTATATTTTCTTAGTGATGTCATGCAAAAGCGTTGTAACCGAATGGATATCAATAAACAAGTGCTATGGATTTGCATTTTTACAACTTGCACAGCTCGGTTTGTCAACAATAAAGGCATGTTAATCTTTTTATATTTGTTTACACAAATGGAGGGATGCATGTGAAAAATATAAGCTTAATCAATTTGCCTTCTAACTTGTAAGTTGATGTACAAACATGAGTATTGTATATAGAGGGAATGGGAAGAGAGACGGAGAGAGCACTCACCTATATTTTTTTGATTGGACTGAGTTTTAATTTG
>JAQFZN010001913.1:0-13357 GCA_034687075.1 Geophilus carpophagus
TTGTTTTGGGTCACGTGTTGGACACCCCTGATCTACTGCTTTAAGCATTCTGTCTCCAAGTCAAGGGCAGGGCCAAATCATTAAATATAATAAATTAATATTAAATGAATTAAAACAAGATGCTACTTCATATTTCATTTATTTACAATCTAATGCAGGGGTCTCCAAACTTTTTACTCTAAGGGCCACACTGACTCCTTCACTAAATCTCAAGGGCCATTGGAGTGGGAATGGGAGGGAGGGTAATTTTACAAAAAAAATAATATCAAAATTTTACAATATTTCAAAAAAATAAAAACTATATTTAATGAAAAAAACAAATACAATCAAAATTTTTTGATTTATTTATGATATATTTATCATAAATATATGGTGGGCTGGATACCGGGCATGTCTGGCCTGGTGCCGAGGGCCAGACTGATGGTGCTTGCGGGCCGGTTTTGGCCCGCGGGCCGTAGTTTGGAGACCGCTGATCAAATGCTTTGGTATCAGACAAACTTGGCTGAAATAGATTAGGACCGAATCAAAAGAAGTAGAGGGCCGGGAGTTGCCCATTGCTTAGTCATATGTTAGTCACCAATCAACATTCTTTCCAAGGGTCAAAGATCAAAGTAATTGACAAAATCTTTTCATGCTAAACATTTAGGTTTCATGTTAACAAAAAACAAGTGCATAAATTTACATGTGAGAGTTTTGTGTAATTCTTAAAACCTTCACTAGGCAAAAACAGCCATTTTATGTACAAGTGCATTATGGTTAATCTAAGATGGTAGAATCACATATTGTAATCAATCAACATTAAATCAAGTTAATTTGTTTGTTAAATCGTACCATCCATACATATCATTGAATCCAACACTTATACATCAGTAGCAGATACAGGGGGTGATAATGGGGTAATCACCCCCCTGGATGAAGTAGGGTACCAGTGCCATAAACATTGAATTGAAGAGACTATTTTATAATGTTTTAATTAATTTTAAAAAATTTGCGACACAAATTTTTCATGATTTTTGAGTAATTAAAATGTTTGAAATTTTTTTCGAAAACTTGTGCATTCCCCCCCCCCCCCCAGAGAAATTGTCTAAATCCATCACTGGTACACATATTATTGGCAGTGGTGGATTGACCCATAAGGCATTCAGAGCCAGTGAGTGGAAGCTGAAATGTAGTATAATGTGAGCTGATGGTTTGCTTTGGGCCAGAAGCTGCTAAAAATTCTGTACTGTAACTACCCAGAGCAGGGCTGTGCCCAAAAAATAATTTGGGGCTGAAAAAATAAACTTTTATTTACTTATTAATTATACATATTTTGTCAAATCAAAAAATAATTATTGACATAATTTTTTCAATTAAATTCAAGTTAATATTTCAATTTTTTATTCGTTGTGAAAAAAAAATTGCCAGTGCGGGGCCTGACCAACCACGGGGCCGTGTGCGGTGCACACCCTGCACCCCCTTCACCCCCTTTCGCCAGCTCTGTAACTACTTATGAGCAAAGTTTTAAACAAACCCCCTTGGCCAATTATTTTGCTCAATCCAGATTGTCTGGACCAGAATATTAAGTGTTTTCATGTTAAATAGCTTCCATAAATAACTTAACATGAAATTATATTCTGGTCTAGACAAAATCCTATGTAATTATATGTTACTTTTAAAAAACTCAATCAAAATATATTATAAAATTATGTTTATTTTATATAAGTAGAATATTTAATTACCAAAAATAGGTAAACTCAACATTTTAATTAATACAACATCATACAATGAATAAATTTAAAATAAATATACCAAACTAAACAATCTTCAATCCACCAATCACACAATTAAGTTCGCATATCTTGGATCAGTTCGAGAACACACCATTATCAACCCATCATAAAGTGGCATACAATCTCCTGAACAACAATCCTCATGTTTTTCACAGGGACCACCAACGAGGCACCCAGCACTACAAAATTAACATCAAAAATAACTTAAATAAAAAAAATAATCAAGAATAAATTAATTACCTAATAACTTGCATCAAAACAGTAGAAATAACAATAATCAGAAGAAAAATGTTGATCGACATCTGCCTCATCTTGTCCTTGTAACGACACAATTCAAACTGAATCCAAACAGGTTTTCTTAAGCGATAAAATACTTTTCCAGCAGCAATAAATTAGTCATCATTATTGCATAAAAAGTCGAAAATAATAACACACTCATATAAATGTTGCAAAATATCACATAATGGAATTTTATAATTTACGTCTTAATCAATATTTAACAAGAAAAAATAAACTCGAATTCCTCATTCGAGTTCCACTGAGTCGATAAAGAAAAAAAAATCATAAAAATAGAAAGAAAATAAAAAAAACTCGTTTACCTTGAAGATTTATAACTAAATTATTGATAGATGATACGTATATAGTACTGATTATTGTGTAAATGGATTTAAGGTCAAATATAATGACTAAATGATAAATCCGCTTTACGTCATCTTGATAATAATACTACAGGAACTAAGCAACACTGATATGCATGAATAATTTTATTTATCAAATGTGTATGTACAACGTGTTAGAAGTAGTTCCATATTAGGCGCAAAAATTATTTTGCATATTTAAATTTTAAAAAATTTTTTATAACTCAATTATTTCATTAAATGAGGAAATCTTACATTTTTCATATTTTTCTTAAAAAGTACGAAAATCTCTATTGTTATAAACAAATTCAGTGGTTCGTGAATGTTATCACACATTCGCTTCGCCAAACCCAAAAATAGTGGCAGCTTGTCACAACTGATATTTAATTAAAGCTAAAGGCTTTCAAAAATCCACATCCTTCACTGATATTTATTGACAGTTTCTGCTGACGCAAATATCAAGCTTTTTCCTACACTACACAAATGCTAATTACAAACTTACTCAAGTAAATGGATAAATTAAAAAAACACATTAAAACTTTTTCTTCATCAACATCATCTATAAAACCATCAAGCATACACACTAATTGAATTTTTATTAGGTTTTCAGCTTGCCAATGCTTTCTAATAACAAAGCACTTGTAAGAATACTTTATCAAAACAATTCATTCACTGTTTGTTTTCGTTTCTCTGAAATTGTTATGACTGATTTTTCTTGATCTTTCATGAAACCTATCACGAACTAACAACCTTTCAGCAAGATTCTATGTGCCTTTTTTGATACCCTAAAGTACAAAAAGATACAGAAAAATGCAAGAAAGATGATTATGCTATTGAAAACATCATAAAAACGTCACTTGATGTTACAGAAATGTCTAATGAGATGGCCAGACTTTATCCTGACAAGAGCCAGAAATCGTAAACTCAGAATTTCGAAAGCCACAATTAGACAAATGTTTTAATTATGTAATATTTAAATTTCACAGTCTAAGCCAGAGCTGCATTGAAGACATAAAAGAGCCACAGTTTGGCCAAGTATGGTCTAATGCAGGTGTTTCTCAACCTTTTCGTGGACTGGTCACTTTTTTTAACAAAAAAAATTTACTAGGTATTAAAGAACTACTACTTAAGTGAATTGTAACATTTTTATTATCATTTACTTACAATAATATTTAAATGTAAAGATAAGAAATTATTGTAATTATTATATAGAAGTAAATAGACCTTTGACAAAAATCACAGAAAATTTTTTTAAAGTGGACAGGTAAAGTCTCCATGGACAGGTAAAAATTCTCCAAGGACCGGTCAAATTTTTCCACAAACCTGTACAGTAGACTCTCCATTACCCATTGGAAAACTGATATGCAAGGATTATCCAAGTCAATTATCATAAAACCATATATCATAAAACCACAGTATATGACTGGCTGATAATGGAATTTTTATAATAATTAATCTTATAATTTAAATGATATATATATCATCAGCCAATCATATGATATGTTTAAAAGACATTTGCACTAAAATTAAAGCATGAATAATCTGCAAATCGGATAATCAGCACACAAATAATCGATAGTGTACTGTCTAAGGAAATGCAGAAGGTAGTTAAAAACAAAAAATGGTATTCATAAAGGTTTCCATAAGTGATTACTTAGAAAAATTATTAAGCAAAGTCTGTAAGTCAGGAAGGAATTCGCATAGGAAATCACTTACATAAACTTATATAATGGTTTTTTTAAGATATTTTTATGAATACAAATAAGAGCTTTTTTTAAATTGTGCGTACGCACTTCTTATCTTTTAGCGTACAAACTCACTTATGCATGTTCTTACGCAAGTTTTTATGAATGTCACCCCTGATGATGATCTTAAGGAGAAGATCAAAAATGCATAACAATGATGTAAAGAAGACAACACAAGTGGAAAAAGCCATAATATTCTAATAACATCAATTTCATAATTATAATTTCCTTCAAATAATTTTATAATAATAAACTACACCAAGCCATGTTTTATTCACCAAGCCTAATATTCAAACTAATCTCAACAACTGTGGTCAAGTGGTCAAACCTCTGATGAAGTGGACACCTAGTGAATTAGCCATCAACACCACTTGGACCTTTTGACCAAGACAGATGACCTCCCACTTGACATCTAATGTGAGCACCACCCTTCCTTCATCTCCTCCTTCTCCCTCCCAACTCTCTTCACTCTGCACCATCCCCCAATCCTCAACTGCCAACACCATCTCACTTCCACTTGACCACTCGCTGACCACTGGCAAATTGCACCCAAAAGAATAATGGATCACCTACAGCACTTCATTTTTTCCTCTCACTCCCACCACCACTTTCATACTTCCTCTTTTTTAGCACAATTTAAAAAAAAAATTAACCCCCACACAAATCTGTTTCATGTCACCTCCACTTGCCCAACACATCTGGTCCACAAAGGGTTCGAAAAAAAAATGACAAAGCAAAGTTTACACAAGGTAACTCATTTTTTATGTACCAACCCCTCTTTTCTTTCAATCTACCCCCAGAAGCAAACATTTACCCCTCTCCTACTGGCATTAACCCCCTCACCTTATCCCCTACCCTCAATATTTCCAATAAGGATGTGTCACACAATTTATATCCCAATATCTTTCAAAATCCCTCCCTATCTCACACGCACCCCCTTTTTTATCCCTTTCTTTTTAATGCACCTCATTTTTTTGTATTTTATACAAAAAAGGGGTACATTGAAAAATATTGGATAAATATAAACTTGGAAATTGCTCAATTAGACTCTGATACCTAAAACACCCTTTTTTAACTCAATAACCCCATCTGACCAAATAAAAAAATTTAAATTTGAAATTACATGGTATAAAAAAGCTTATTTCAACAAACCCTTTCCTTGTCAAAATTTGTCATTTTCCCTTTTTTTCTGCATCCATATTGTGTAAAAGTAAGGGGTGATAGGGTGGAGGAATAAAAGCAATGTCAAGAGGCCACGTTAGGCGAATGTAGGAAAACAAAAAGGAAAGTTTTCCAAAGCTGACAACTGGTGAAAGTGACACGAACACAATGAGAATAAAAATACTCAAGACGTGTCAGAAGCATAAGACGACAAGTATTGACATTACTGCACTGTTAGATAAAAACACATATCTACCTCTTTGATGCACTTGTCATAACAAACATGTGTTCACAAAAAATGTCATGTTAATAAAAATAAAAAAGTGTTTGGAATTATATTTAAATTAAGAGATAAAATTAATAGAATTTTTTTTATCTTCTCAACTTTTTGTGTTTAAAGATAATCAAATAAAAAGTTGCAAATAAAAAAGCTTTCCTGTCAAGTGAAAAAGAAAAAAAATCTCAAAGTCCTATCTAAATTGGAAATACCAGAGCTTTCATTCAAGTGTAGTGAGTGTACCCAGGGGCGACCAAATAAAGAGAAACTGGAGAATTGGATTTTTATCACTTTCCAAAATCCCAATCAACTTTTTATTTATTGTTTCATTATCATTTTTTAATGTTATGTATTTTTAAAATATATTTTAATATTGTTCAGATAGATTACTCTTGTCATTCAGCTGGTGTTTCCAATGAAGTAAAGTTCTAGATCAGCACTTTAGCAGATGACAGGGGGGGTCCACGAGAGTGCATTACACACACAAGGTGTGTTCAATCTTAAAACAAAAAGTGACTTTTCTGTCTTTTGTGACTTTTGTCAGCTGGAAATGACGTTTTAAACGTCATGACTTGTACAAGTCACTGGCTGAAAGTGATTTTTCCAAAAGACACTGGTGGATGACTTTTCTGCCTTTTAGAAGTCACTTTAGAAGGCATTAGTGTTCTGCACATGTGCCACCAGTCACCATTGCAACAATCAAGATAGCAACTTGTTGTTTTAGTTGTAGTTTTACCTCTACTACGCATGCACATGGGAATCATAAGTGACTGTTAACTGATTCCAAATAAGCATGTTCATTGGGTTGGGGGCCCTAAGACACTGCTTATTTTGCTTATACGTAAATCCGGCCCTGAACTTCACTGTCAAATATTCTAGTTATACAATTTTCCAAAAATATTTTAAAAGATTATTTTATAAAAATCTTGTAAAAATAATTGTTTTCATTATTGGCTGTCATCTGTAGGGAGATTTTACTTGCAATCAGCCACTTTGATTGTTATTGCTCTTTTGCAACTTTGATTGTTAATGTAGCCAGATTATATTAAAATGTCACTATTTTTTCTACTGTAAATAACTACCAGTTATTTTTGTTACATTAAATGTGTAAATCTGATTAATCACCTATAAATTTACATTTAAGCTTCAAACCATTATCATTTCTTAAAAAAATAAAAAGTTCAAACACATAACATAATCACCTTTTAAAAATAAACTCTTCATCTTTTAAAAACCAACTTTAATCCACACTAATCTCTATCTACACCATCACTTAATCCCATCTTTAAACTGCCACATTCACATTGACAAACACAAAAAGAGAAGAAATTTAAACCTGACAAAAACCCAAGTAATCCTGCACCTCAACTCATCTGCACCAAAATCCACATTATGACATCACCTAATTACCCACCCTTACAACTTGAGGATAAGAGAACCCCTCATTTCAATACATCAAAAAAGAAAGAAAACTGAGACAACAAGAAAAGCAAGAAAATGTGTGAGCCAGATGTTGATAACCAGTACAGATAGCAAGGAAAACCCACCCATCACCACCCACCAACTTCTTTTCATTCTATTTCTCACACCCTAACACATGCTGTTGAATAAACACACTAATTACAATACCCTTAAAACCACCCCAAAAAATAATAATAAAATGTCAACTTTTACCTTAGCCCTTAATAGACACCCAAGACCTGAACTCTAGCACCCCTAGTACAAAGCTGCATTAAATTAAGTCTAATGATAGTTCTAGTGAAAATAAAACCACCTCCCCTCTGTATATATACCTTATGTCATGCACCCACCCCCTGGGTTTTTGTCTCAGTTGATTTACAACTTCTAATTTTCATTCTGTGTGCTCTTAATTAAAAACTGTCTTTTTCTATTTTCACATTCTCTTTGTGACTGTCAGTTTGTTTTGAGCAGGGGAATGTTAATTGAAAAAAACCCTGGGTATAAAGGGTTATCAACCATTTCTTATTCCATCTGGCCAACTGTGTGTGTGAATCATTTGCATTTTTGTTTCACCCCTTTTTCCTGGGTGATCATTTTTTTTTTTACTTTTTTTTTAAAGAAGGGAGTCTAAAACAATTTGTTCAGCCTAATCAGCAAACTCGCAGACATTTTTTTTGCTGTGTTTATTTATGGTGGGTCTATTTCTAAGAAATACTAATTAATTTGTCTGCATATCTATTATCTATACTTCAGATCTTTAATAACATATGGTAATTCAAGTTTAATTACTTTTATATAATTGGATAAAAAATGGATGATAAAGGGCAAAAGTTTATTTTGGGAGTTGATAAAACTGTCTATGTTGGGGATTTAGTTTATTTAATTAAAAGTTAATATTTTATTACAGCTCAAAAAATGTTTTAGTTAGTTTTTACATAGTAATTATACTTTAATCTATTTTATTCTTTTGAATTGTGGGTAAAGCTGGTTGATTTTTCTAAAATAACTTTAAAAAATGCTACCTAGTGCTCATGTTAGCTTTAAAAGCTGTATCAAAGGCTATGACAATTGTTGTTATCTCTTTAGTGTTAGCTACTCCCTCTATTGAGAAGTGATAATAAATTTTTAAAAAATTTGAAATTTTTAGAATTTTTTTGTGCTGGTTCAAAAATTCTTCAGCAAATAAATTCATTTTCGATTTATGAGTAAAATCAAGTTAAATTTCTTTAGAAAAATTATAAAAATGCATTATTGCACTCATAAAATGCAAGCATTAGAATAATAATAAGTGATCTCTTCATCACAAAAATGAGAAATTCTATTATTAAATTTATCTTTCAAATGCAACCTAATTTACTTAATAATCTCCCTTTAGTGTAATGTATAATTTACATTTCTATTTCAATTTTGCCTTGTAGCAAATGCAAAAGCAAATCCACTCAACTTGTGATTCACTAGCCCATTTCCATTTCATGTGTTCCCTGCATAAACAACCATTTTTTATGCCCCTTTTCCATTTTCAATATTCAAAAGTGGATCATGTTATAATCATAATTTCACTTCACGACTGATTTATCACCTCACCAAAAACTAAACCCGACTCAAAGATAGAAAAACACGTTTCATGTAAATGAAAAATGTGTTTTTCACACTCGCAAAACAAAAACAAATTCGTTTAACTACAACATTCCTAAGCAGGGGTTAAAAAGTTCGATTTGCTTTTATTACCAACATAAAAAGTTTAAGTCGACTATTTTCCTCCACTCAACTTGATGCAACATCTGCATCAAAACAATCCCAACAAGTGCCAAATAGCCCAACTTGTAACGACACACCCACAAAGAGACAAACATCTGCAACAAGTGACAGCAAATCACCCAAAGAATTATGGCAAAATGTCTAGAATTGATCTTGCAAGGTATAAGGAGCTTGTAAATCCCTTTAGTCTTAGCAATGCTCGTAAATTGCCTTCCTCACTTCACTTTTTCAACCTCGCATCTAAAAGTCGAATTTCACTAGAGACAATAAACTTATTTCCTGCATTTTATGGCCAACTCCATTAAAGGACACTATTAAATAAGGCAAGAAAGAAACCTATTTTAGTAGGAAAATATGGGGTTTGGTCTACTGGATTGGATTTGGGGTGAGTATATTTTAACTTGTGTGATTGGCTGAGATAAAATTCAATTTTTATACACTTTGTTCACTATTCAAACTCCATTAAACTTAAAAGGTATTATAAAATTTGGTTTACCAGGAAACCACATAGGATAAGAGTACTTTTGTTGTGTTTTAATTTATGTAAATTGTACATTACATATTAAGTTATTCAAACACTGACTCATCTTAAACTCTTCTGTAACATATACATGTCTTAGATCAGTGGTACCCAACCTTTTTACACCTGCGAACCTATGAAAATAGGAAAAAAAATTTGTGAACCGGTAAAGCGGGAATAAAAACTTTTATTTATGTAGTATTTTGTTTATTAATTTTTAATCTTATATTATAACAGGTAGAAATAACAAATGACGATCTTATTGCAACTACACATTTTAAGAACAGAAACAATGTGAACACTAAACTTGCAGTGCACTTGTTTTTAATGACGCTTTTCTTTTAATTTTTGGCACAGGCATTTTAAAATGGACAACAACCATTTCCTCAGACTGGCAGAAAATCTCCGTAGACCGACGTTTGAGAAACGCTGTCTTAGATCAAGCTACAGTAGATTCTCAATCATCCGGGCTAATGCTGGGGAGAAAGGGCCTGGATAAATGACAAACACGGATAATCCGAAATTTAACTAGTTTATACAGTATATAATTAGTTTTAACACAAATAAACAATTTAATTATATTGAGGTGATTAAGAACTCAAATGTTGATTAATGGCAAGAATGTAAAATTGTTTGGGCAAATTAGAAATTGTAAACAATTAAAAATGTATATTCAGTGTTGTTTTATAATTTAAATTACTGGAGACAATTTTTGACAGCATAGATAATCCGCAAACTGGATAATCCATAACCAGATAATCGAAAGTCTACTGTATATATGTCAAAAAAAATATTCACACTAGATATCTTTTATTTCTTTTCTTCATTATCCATATTTTTTATTATCTGGACAATCTTAATTCCCAATTAGTCCAGATAATTGAGATTCTACTGTAATTAAAATCTCATTATTTCCTACAATTTTCTTCAAGTGAAGCCATAGCTTTAGTAAATCTTCCAATATCCTTTAATCACCCAAGTATGAACATCAATTACAGCTTGTGCTTCAGGATTTATATCCAACGTCAAAGAAAACATGAGATAATTCTTACAACTTTTTCTTTACACTGCTTTCAACAGATTCAACTGATAAAAAATTATTATATATGATTGGAAAAGATGTTTATGTCTTTGACAAAGCTTACCAGTCTTGTAACCAAGACAACATCAATTATATCTTCTACTGATTGCCAGATAGCAATAATACCTGAAAAAATAATGTTTGTTTAGTTATTATTTACAGTGGGAATTAAAGCTCATCAATTTGTCAGACTCCTCCTGGTGCACAAATTGCACATCTCGACTAAATTGTTTTTCTTTTCCAAGTGTTTCATTTTCTTTCATTCCACTTGCTGCTCATGTCCCTACGGCCAGTGGTCTTGATGCAGGAAAAAACAAGTAGCAACCAAAGACTTCCAAGTCCCTAAGTTGCAGCATATTACAGTAAATTGTACAGAACCGAAAAAAGTTAGAATTTTACAATTCAAATCAAAATAATAACATTTTCTTAAATATTAAGAATAGTTTCCAGTACATTAACAACTTTCAAAACATTATTTTCCACTTATTACTACAATTCAGTGTTCAAACCCCCTTTACAACTTCTATTTGATCATTATAACTGCACATTACTTCAAGCGTCACATCAAAACAGAATAATTCAACTAAATTAGATGCACATTTTGACGCGCCGCTTGATTCGGTCTGGTGCTAATTGCTTGACGCTTGAAAAATCACAGATATGAAAACCAGACTTAAATTCTACAGAGCCCAAGCCAACATTCCTGATAAATCCTTGTCATCAAAATATATAATTTCACTTAAATCTTTATTTCATCATTTTAAATCAAAATAAAATATCTTTAACATTTTTCTCGGAATTCAAATATAAAATCAATTATTGCTAATACATGCAAGTCAATTTATCTACCATGTAAACATTATAATGTATGTTATCATGTTAGAGAAAAAATCGAATATGGGTTTTCAATTTCCTAGATAATTGAAAATGTGCATTTTAGCCTGCATAAAAACGAGGTATTTTAACCCTTTTACTATACATCATATTAAAAATTTAAATACCCAATCTAAAAAGAAAAAAAAAATATTCAAATCCTTGTAGCTCATTAAAATCAAAATGGGGGAAGGGTGCCAATACTAGCGCCATGTTTGAATAAAAAAAAATGAAAGAAGATTAAGACCTTGTTTTGGACACTGAATACTCGAAAGGATTATGAAAAATACGGGACTTAATTGGAACACCATGGATTGGTGGTTCAAGAAAAAGCTGGAGATAAAAAAAATGGAGGGTAAAAGGGGAGACAAACACCAGAACGTGCCAAAGAATAAAATTGCTAATACTATTAGTGTGTGAATAATAAAACAGGTGCAAGTTAGGACCAAATTCAATAATAATCCACATTAGAATAGAATAGAAAGGGATGAGAGTAGATAAAAGAATGATGTCATACAAGTGAAGTTGGTAAAGAGGAGTAAAAAGAGGGATATCAACAGGAAATGAAGGTGACCATTGATCAAAATGACCCTCTTTATCATTGACCACCAACACTGTCCACCATTTGGTGTGAAATGGTATTGAGGGGTACATTTATCTCACCCTTCCATAAACTGTAGGGGGTAAACTGCCATTTTTATTTACTTTTTTTATTTTATTATAGAAAGAAGTGTCATTGGCTGGTCAATATGATATTTGCATATTTATAATACAGGCGGCCCTCGACTTTCGCACATAATTGGTTCCTGAAAAAGTGTTGAATGTTGAATGTTTGAAAGTAGAGGATGTAAAAAAAACATCAAAAATTGTATTTTTAAATCACTTTTAATGAGTTTATAAATTGTTTATGAATTTATAAGGGCAAAATATTTAAACATAAACACGGCACCGCGGCTGGAAACCCTAGTGATGTCACAACAATTTCGAAAAGTCCGTTTTTTGCATTATCGAATGTGATTATGAATTTTTAGAAATGTGTGATATAGCGAATTGTGCGAAAGTCGAGGGCCGCCTGAACTAAAATTCTAAACTGTGTTTACTTTTGTAATTTTTTTTTCGATTGAGATAAGTTGTTGATGCATCTTGTTGAAAATATTCAATTTTGATTCATTCAATTGTTTATTTTATCTTCAAACGCTTGCAAATTATTTGCCATCACATTTCAAATCCTTGCTGCATTCAGTTTGTACAAACAACTGTGACAGTTTAATTTCCGGTCTGATTAAATTGATTTCTTCAATCTTGTATGAAAATCAAAAACATCTCCACTCAATAATTCTTCCACTTTAAAATTAGTACAATTAATTAGATAATTAGAATTCAACAACATCATTTTAAGACAAATGGCAATAAAAACCATCCTCATAACACTTAATCATCCAGAGTTCCAATAATATGTTTTATAGACCAGCAGTTGAAAGATATAATACCCCAAACTCAGTGTGAAATATCCTACAGCTGTCAATCTCAACAGATTGATCATCTAAAGAAGCAATAACCTTAGAAAAGTGTGGACAGGAAAACTCCTAACCCAAGTAATTAACTTGATGTTATGATCTTCTAGAAAAGTCTTGCTGAATATACAAACTCCATTTTCTATCAGTGTTTCAATATTTGCTCAGCTGCCCTAACAATACAAGCCTCAGCCTATACTATATACTATTCCAAACAGATTTCTTATAGAATAGTATGGAATTACTATTATACACAATTCCTTTCATCTTTATTCAATAATAGCAGTTAAAACAGTTGTCTCCCATGTTTATACTGTAAAAAATTTCAGTAAAAGTACAGAATTTTTCTGTAAATTTTAACAGTAAAATATCCGTTATTTAATAAAACGAAAAAATCATATTTTTGTACAGATAAATTTCTGTTTTTTAGAGAACAGAAATAATCATGTTCTTTAATAGAAAATGTCCATTAATTTACATAAATTCTTCCATTTTGTACAGAAAATTAAAATAATGGAAATAATCATGTTAAAAAATGGGGAAAAAATAAAATTCTG
>JAQFZN010001914.1:0-13356 GCA_034687075.1 Geophilus carpophagus
TACAATTTCTTTATGGTGTTTGAGTAATTAAAATGTTTGAAATTTTATTTTATTTATTGGAAAATTTGTGCATCGCTCTCTCTCTCCAATAATAACTATAATAAAACTAATAAATAAAATTAAAAAAAAATAAAACAAAAACAAAAGTGGATAAAAATATTTTAGAAATGCAAATTTTCTAATACAACTGTAGACATGCATTGTATAAATAAAAAATAGAGTTATAATTTCTGTGTTAAATAAGACAAAATTAATCACCCAATAATTTTTTAAATAAAAAATCACTTGTGATAACCATCTGTTCTGCTCTTGTGGGAGTGTAAGTAATCTAAAGGTGATTTGTATCAATTTAGTAGTCATACAACCTTTTTACAAAGTAAACAATACTTTGGATTTTAGTCGTTAACGAATAAGTATATAAACATATTATAGATAAGTTTCACGCTCAATACATTATATATTACTGTCAACTGATAATGTTTTGAAGCAAATTATATTTTATCGACAACATGAATCGTCTTGCTACATTCATTACTTTTCTATTTATTATTTCGATATCTCAACAAAATAAGACATGCTTGTCATCACAAGATTTATGTATTTCTGACGAGAAGAGAGCTCATTTGCGAGATTATCTGGGTTCTGCTTTAATTGGCACCGAAAGACAACAAACAGTATTTCCTTCGTTTAATAAAATAACAGGTAATATGGATATGAATTTTAATGGATGTGAACCATGGAATAGTTGTGTAGGACGATGTGAACCAAAAACTAATTTGCGTGTCACTTATCCTCCGTACACTTGCTATTGTGATGCTCTTTGCACTCGTTATAAAGACTGTTGTTATGATTTTCTTAAAAATTGTATAAAACGCGGAGAAAAGACTAACAACAAAAGATCAAATTATTTTACTAACAACAAGAATCTTCAATTTTCTTGCATTGATTTAAACGGGAAATACGGCATTTTAATGGTCGACAAATGCGATTTGAAATGGCAGGATGCAATTATTCAGGATAAACAGGATAAATGTAAAACAGAACTAATTGATCCTGTAACTGATTATGAAGGATACGTTTATAAAAATAGATTTTGTGCTCTATGCAATGGAATTAATTACGATGAAACAGTTCATTGGGAAATTCGGAAATGCAATGACAGCATATATTGCAATAGTGAGTACGTACCACCTGAAAAGAGTAAATTTCTTCCTCGAATTTGCGTGTATGATATTGGAAACTGTTCAGATGATTTTCCAAATATTAAGGGACTCGAAATTATAATATCTCAATGTAATTCCTATACGGGAATGGTAATAGGACAAAAATCGGAAGCGCAGTTTAAGTATAAGAATGCACACTGTGCCATGTGTAATAATGCTTCCGAAGTGAAGTGCCCTCAATGGCGATGGCAGATCAACTCACCACTTGGTAGTGATGCTGGCGATAGATCAGAATCGGCACATTCATGGGCTTTTAAACTATACGAAAGACACAATAAAACGCTTCCTGTTGATGATTTTCAGGTACAGTTGTATATCTGCATAAATAAATTATTATTACAAATATAAATTTTTCAGGTTGCAGTTGTTACACCAGAAGAATCTAAGTTTATGAAACAAATTCCTCCATCAGTGTCAGTTTTGTTAAACTTTGGTTTAAACGGGAAAAAGAATTTTTATTACAGTAATCAAGATCAGCAATCAAGAAATAATAACTGTCCTAATTATCATATATGGGATCCATTTCTTGACATATGTCGAAGTTTATCTTGTACTGCACACTTCAGCTTAATCGATTATCAGTATGTATTTATATTATCAGTACATTTAATAAAATGATTAATTTATAGTTAAATATTTTTTAATAGATGTGTAGAAACTGATTACAGCAATCCAAATGAACGAGACGAACTAAGTGATTTAATATTTGGAATTAATCTGAACAAAGTTGTTGTTTGCATGGCTTTTCAAGTGAAGAGTGTTACCAATCAACAACATAAAAATGTATCCGAAAGAATATTGAAAATTTTTCCAACAACTTTGTCCTCAACTTTGGGCATCAACACCAATCGAATATCCAACATGATACTTCTCAATAAATCACACACAGCAGTACAAAGGGATCACAAACGAAGTACTGATTTACAATTTGAATGTGCACCTTTACTATCAGCTTTTGATTTTTCAAGAAAAAATAATGTTGCTATTAGATTTGAGTTAAGCGAACCTGAGCCGCAATTTGAGGGATTTGAACCATCTACAGACAGAATTATATCCTTATTGGTAGCAAATACAAATCTCAACACCATGTCTCTTCTTTTGGATGGGTTTACATTACGTTTGTTAGGTATACATGAAGAAACTATTGTCGATCACGATGAGATCCAAAACTGGTGTTTAGACGGTAAAAAAACTAAGTATATGAATCATGAATTTACAATTTTAAATGGTAGTATTGTAAATGATGACTGGAAGATGAATATTTATATAAACAAAACAGAAAAAATCTACAAAAAAGGAGAGTATTTGGCAAATTTCATAAGTGTTGGTAAATCTAGTGAAGATGGTTTGGCTTTTGTTAATGGAATTGTAATCGTATGTGAAAATAAATCCGAATTGTTTTCGGATGTTTGTCCAAGACTGACCCTAAAGGAAAATGAATATGAATTTATTTCTAACCGCCGAGTTAATTACACTGGCGAATTATCAATTGGTAAAAGAATTCTTGACGTTGGAGAATATAAACTTGAACCTAATGGTGAGTTATTAATTTGCTATAATGTCACTATTTCTGGTGTCATTATGCCGTACGACACAATACAAGATTACTTAGGTCTAGTTTTGACTTCAATATCATTATTTGCAATGGCCATTACACTTTTCACTTATTCCATATTTCCAAAACTTAGAAATTTGCCAGGAATGAATCTAATGAATTTAGTATTTATTCTATTTGTATCACAATTAACTTATCTTATTGGAATGAGATGCAGTGTAAAAGGATTAATTTGTAAAATTGTTGCTGTAGTAATTCATTATGAAATTATTGCATCATTTTTCTGGACCAATGTCATGGCTTATGATTTATATAAAACATTTGGCAACAATAATATATTGCCTTACATGAGAGAAAAGAAAAAGTTCTTTAAATATTATTTTGCTTATGCTTATTTATGTCCAGCTGCTTTAGTTAGCATTTCCGTTGCAATTGATACGTGCAAATGTACTGGAGACTTTTCAATTGGCTATGGTGATGACTTATGTTGGATAACTAATCCTTTAGCCACTAGCATATTCTTTGCTCTTCCCATTGGCATTATTTTGTTAATTAATTTTATATTTTACACAATAACGATTTGTTCAATTAGTAAAGTTACCAAAATTGTTAAGGCTGCAACTAACAAAAGGGGTGAAAGTGATGTAAGTCTTTACATTAAAATGTCTTCAGTAATGGGATTTACTTGGATTTTTGGATTTGCTGTACCGTTGACAAATAATAGTGAAATTTTATATAATATTTTTACATATATCTTTGTTGTAACTCATTCATTACAGGGTTTGTTCATTTGCTGGGCATTTGTTTTTAATAGAAGAATTTTTTATTTATATAAACCATATTACATTAGATTGACGAATACTTTGAATAAGGCAAAATTGTTTTTGCCAAAAAGAGAAAATAAATATCCGGAAAGAATTATAAGTACTAAAACTACTTACTCTAGTAGATCTAGTTCATTACAAACAACAAGAAGTAATTTATCTGATGATTAATAGCGAGTTATTAATGTTAAGCTATTATTACAGACCAGAGGAAAGAAAAGAATGAAAGGGTATAGATGATGTGATATAAATTCATGATTACGAGGAAAAGAAGGGTTGTAGAATTATACAGAATACAGCCGCATTACAGGTTTTCTAAAAATCCATCTTCATTCCAGGTAGAGGGTTAACAAACAACGAAAAAGGAAAAAAATAGATAGGGGTTAGGGATATTGAGGGGCAGGTAATCATAAAGGGGATTGTAAAAAGGCATTTTTCTTTTATCTCATGGTTTCTTTATTGCAGTTTTGCAGCATAATCCTTACGATTTAATTAAAATTACTATTAAATATTAAAGAGTGAAAAATGCAATCAATATTATAACATTTTAAAATTCTTTGTATGATTTTTGATGTAATTAAGATTTTGTATTTTATTATTTATCTCCCATTTTGTATCTTTAATGTAAAAATGATTGATATTAATTAAAATTGTATTGATAACCATACAAAAATAATAATTATTGTAAAAATGTAACATTAAAAAAACTTTATGCAATGTGATGAGCATATCTGCTCATGCCGCCACCTGGTATTATAGTTTGATGGCAATGACCACGTTACTGGAAAATGGCCGTCGTTATATGTTTACGGAGTTTATTTCGACGTTGCCTGTTGATCTTACAATGCAAGTTATCACAAAAGTTAACAATTGTTGCAAATATATAAAATTCGACTGAATCAGTATCGAACAAGAGTACGGTAAGTTTATACGATGTTATTATTTTGTAATTACTCACTTTGCAAACTTTGATTTTATGATATATTATCCGCAATTGATGTAATCTATTTACGATAATTTTTTAAGTAAATGCAGTACTTTCAGTAACGTTAAAAAATAACGCCTTTTTTTTATTTTAAAATTAAGCTTGATTTTAAATTCAACAGGTGTGTAAACTTATATAAAAGACTCAGGTCGTTTATCCATTTCAGGTTTAACAACAGACTATGCATGAATTGTTCAGCCAAGTATTAAGCCAACGAGACTTATCCAAAGCAGGCGATTTGTTTTCCGTTGACGATCGTTACATCGTTAATGACTTGTCAAATGTTGTTACGAAAATTCAAGCCATAACAGGAGCGTCAAATTATCTACGATGTAATAACGATCAAAGCGTTGTGGAAATATGTATCACAAGGGTCACTTCAGCTATAAGGTAATTTGATCGATTAACTGAGACGAAATGTGTTTTGAAAGTTTAAAATGAAAATGAAAATTAAGTCCATGACATCATTTTCAGAGAAACAGGTTCTATTCAACAACACGCTCCTTCTCTGGTCAACCTTCTCCAATCATGTTTAAATCATGATCTCAAACCATCTGCAAAAGATGAAGATCCACCACATGCAAAAATAGCAGCTGATATCATCAGTTGTATATTTCTTGTGAGTTTTATTTAACTTTTTATGGAATTTATAAAACAATTAATTTTTTAAATTATTTTCTTTTAAAAAGAATTATACTAAAAAGGAAGTAATGAAGTTAGCAGTTCCTGTTACTGTTAAGTTTCTTCATAAGGGCAATAAAGATTTATCTCGTAATTTGTCATCTTACCTCTCATTGGCTGCAATTGATAATGCTGATTTACTCGCTCCTCATATTCAACCTATTATTGACAGTATTATTAGTGGTAATTATTCGTTATCTCGGGTATTACCACAAATTTATGCAGTTACGAAAGAACCTATTCACGACCATGTGATGGCTTTAGTATCTCTTCTTCAATTTTGTGAAAATCCGGAAAAACTTAGTTTATTAAGTTTATTTGTTTTAATAGCAAAGAATGTGCCTTTGGTAAATTCATTTTGATTTTAATTTTAGTTTTTATATTTTAATATAAATTTTATTTTAGTTATTGGAACCAAGTTTGCCTCAGTTGTGTGAATGTTTGAGTATATCTGCGACTTCTATTTCAACTTTGCAAATATTTATTGATATGTCTGCTGTAAAAAGTCAACCGTTTGTCGAACATATTCCGAAAATGAAATACATTGTTGAACAACAACCTAACACTTTGAATTTAGTTGCCAAAATTATTGGTGCTGTTGGAAAGCTCAATCAAGTAAAATTACTTCAAATGGCAATTTTTAACATTAATTAAGTTTTTATTTTATTTTAGGAAAAAGCACAAGATTGTTTAGACTATTTAGTGAAACAACTAAACGAAGCTGAGCATGCTACGCTACCTATTGTGCTGAAAGAAATTAAATCTATCTGTGATTCTTATCCAGTTCTAACCGATGATCAGCTTCTAGAAATCAGTAAACATTGGGAAAGCTGTTCCAGTGCTGGTCGATTGTACATTCAACAAATTCAACACGAATTTGCAGCTACGAGGTACAAATCTGATACAATTTTGAATCATTAAAAAATATTTAACTAAACTGATTACCAAAAAAATAGAATTCCTCAAAGGATAAACCCATCGCTATCCGGTGTTACAATTGTTCGAGTGGGTGGCAGCAAGCAAGATCTCGTTATTCCTAATCCAATTGTTCCGTCACAATTCCGAAATATTGGCAGCCGACAAAATTTGGGCTCATCAACAGCTAATATGAATCGTAGCATGGCTCAAATTAATTCGAGTACTGTTAACCACAGTATGTCTAAATTAGGAGGCAGCATATCGAGTAAGTTGTTGAATTTATGAAAATATTTTTCTTAGATTTTTATTAAATGTAAAAATTTTTGTAAAATGAATTAGTGAATATGAGTGGCAGCCGGTTGGGATCTACAGTTGGATTTCATAAAAGCATGTCACGATTGGGTTCGAGTCAAGGAATAAATCGAAGCATAACTGCATTTGGCAGCAAATATAATTTTCATAATGCAACAAGAATTACTAGTGGTGGTGTAACTGTAACAACTATAAGTCCGAGTAAAAGCATAAGGTACGGAATTATACAGTTGAGAAATTTTAATCATTATTAAAACAATTATTGTTTCAGTGCCAGTGTATCAGTCTTCCAAGAAGAACCAAACGACTCAATAACGAGTACATCAAGTCACGCGGAAAAACCAGATTCTTTTGGTTCAGTTCATTCAAACAATGCCTTACTACAGAGTAGTTTATCAACATCAGTTACGACTTCCATCAATCAAACAAGTGTATCTACTCAAGCTCTTGTACCGTCTGCAGTTATTTCGACATCACCTTCACCACCACCTTGTTCTACTCTTCCTGCATATCTGGGAAATTCAGTTACAAACAACAATAATAACATTATTACAGTTGGTAATCCATCATCATCATGTCCTCAGGTAAGCATAATATAGAAAGAAATTATTGAAATTACAACTTTTCTTATTTCTTGTAGCGTATGTCAGTATTTGAACCGTATCCTATGCGTGATGCCGTCCAACATTTTTGTGAAAAACATTTAGATAAAATAAAGGCTTACATGCAAAAAATATTTGTAAAGCTTCCATTGCCAGTCAAATGTACAATTGAAGGTATTACTTTAAATTTTACTGTTTATAGGATTTTATAATTTTTTTTTTATAGAGCGCAAGTCGAAAAAACATGCAAAGCTACACTTCGCTTGTCAAGGACGAGGAGTTCATTGTCTTTATAACCGCACTTTTTTTATGATGAAAACTAGGAACCCAAGAATTTGGATCCATTTAATGTTCCTAGCTTTGCAGGCTCGTGCAAATAATGCACTTAGCACTAGAGAGCAATCAGTGAGCAGTTTAAAAACATGTTGGGACATACTCAAGGCTGATAATAGAAATTTCTTGACATTGGTTACTTCGGTTTTTCCATCAGCTAAAGTAATTTGTGTTATTTAATTTATGTATTTTATTTTTTATAGAATTATTATTTTGTAAACACAGGATCAAGAATGGCTTATTAGCGAATTAAGAGATGAACGATTTTTTGATGTTTTTGAATACAATGGACCTTTAAACCAGTGGGGATGTTTTCTTTGTAATCATCCGGATAGAGCAGTAGGTTTTCTACAAGATACGGAACCCGTTATTGAAGTAAGAATAATTTTATAAATAATAGGTTAATTGTTAACGATTTATTATAAAATTAAAAATTAATTTCTAGGGCCAGCTGAAAGAAAAAAAGGGGAAATGGAAACTCTTTAAACGTTGGCGGACAAGATATTTCACATTATCAGCAGCTCATTTATCATACAGAAGTCCAGTAAGAATTTTTTTTTAATTCTAAACAAGGAAATAAAATATTGTTTTATAATAAATAATTTAATTTTTCTTCCTAGAGCGATAAAGAAACTCATCCAATTGATGTGAGTCAAATACGAAGTGTTAAAGCTATACATAGCAGAGGCCCACGAAGCATCCCTAAAGCTTTTGAGATTTTTACAACTGACAAAACCTACGTATTGAAAGCTAAAGACAGCAAAAATGCAGAACAATGGGTTCAGTGTTTGTCAATAGCAGTAGCTCATTCGCATGCTAAAGACATTCATCATTAAAAAAAAAGAACAAATCTAAGGTGTACAAATTACATAATTAGGTTTTTGGGATTGAAGATATAAATTTAATGGGGATAAAACGGACAGGACAGTATATTTTTGTAAGGTTTTATTTTGATTTTTAATTTTTAACTGTTAAGTTATTTTTTAAATACAGGAAGTCCCCTGATTGCTAACGGCCTACTTGCGAACATTACACTTAGGAAACTATTAAATCAAAAATTTGAGTTGCACACAATGGTTCATAGTAATGAACCGCACACAATTTTATGATCAATAATATTGAAATTTACAAAATGTGCATAATGGAACATCTAAAAGATTATGGCCTGATGAAAACCACAATTAGTACTAAGCAAGTAGGCTTAGGCCTAGAATTAATCTTGAGTTCTGATGTTTATACAAACTGGACTTAAGAACAGATGTAGTTTGGGGACTTTCTGTATTTAAAATGATTGACAACATGTTTGATTGTCATGAGAAAAACTTCAGGAGATATTTCTAAGACATCATGGCACCGCAATGTAGAAAATGATTTATAAATGAATTTCTATATTGTCAGATATCATACTCTATACCTTCAAGTTTTTCTTGTGATCTTGTTAAATTTTTATATTTATGCAATTAGAAAATAAGAAACAGAACGATGTAAATATTTAAAAAGTTCCATACAATTGTAAATTAAGTCAAAAATAACTATTTTTATTCCGTTTTCGTAATAAATTATGAATCCAGTAAATATTTTTCTCTATTGAATCTTTGTTTAAAACGGTTCGTTCCTTTCATTTAGTCCTTTGTAATATCGAAATGTCCAATCATTAGGAGACGTTTCAGGAAAATTTAAATCCAATCTAGGAATTTCTAGATGTATATTACAGTGTTCATGGTAAATCGAATCTGAGTAAAAATCTGAAATACTAGGTTCGGGATCCTGTAATAAAAATAATTTTTTTATTTGGTTAAGTAATTAGATTTATTTAAATTACTCTTGGCCTTGGTTGTGGTTTGCATGCTCTCATTTTCATTTCTTTCTCCTCTTGTAATCTCATAGCCACTTCAGATGGAGATACGTCAATGGAAATTAAATTTTTGTACAGTTGTTCATCATAATTAATATTTACATGAACTGATGCCTGAAATAATTAATATTCAAATTAAATCAATTTAATTTCATAAATCCATAATAAAATCATGTAATAACCTTTTCAAAAACATCTTGTCTCATTTTTTCTGATTTAATTTGCTTAGAAATTTCATTATCAACATTCCTCTTAGCCATTTTTAAGTCTTTCATTTCTTCGGCAAGTTTTAGGCATGAATTAAATTCGGGTTTCCGAAATTTCTCTGCTTCGGTTGCAGTTACGCGAACCAGTATTTGTTTAGAATCATTCTCTGTTACATCAGTTTTAGGACACACACTATTGTAAAAAGTAGGTCGTCGTTTATGCAATGCTTTAGAATTTTCTAAAGTAGTTCTGTAATTTTTATCAACTTTTCTCCCTCTTAAATGATCGTAACCTGTCCATTGTGCTTTGTTCGTTACTGTTGTGTTAATTACTTCAACACGAACATTTTCTTTTCTATTTGATGTACATGCTTTGGATTTACAAGGAAAGTTTTTGTTATTACTTTTCTGTACCACATTTCTTCGAATACACTGTTTTAAAGGAGTTATTTCTAATTTAGGATCAAGACGCACTGAACGTGAAGATACTGCAGCTACATTCAACTTTGGTAGTAAAGTGTTCTCCTGATCTAGAACATACGGTTTTGGTAAAATTTCCGTTGGATTTATATCTTCATCCATCACAAATTTTGTATTTTAACTTTCCTTGTTGCCATCACAATCCAGCCAGTAGGCGGCACTCTCCACCAAATTTAAAAACCTCATTAGGTATCGTCCTTCAAATAAACATTTTACTAAAAACAGGAGGATACCTATCGTTAGCGCTAAATTTTTAAATATTTAATAATTTCAATTTAGAATAACTTTTACTTAAAAGTTTTGTTTTATTGTATAATAAGTTAAATTTATTTTTTTTTATAAATTTTAAATTAAATTTTTATTATTATTTGTAATGTCTGTACATAGATTTCCCCAGGGATTGTAATTCCAATTCATAAATATTGATATCTTCACACAATAACTTTTCAAGTGCTTTTCTTCGTGCCTAATATATTACCCAGCATTAACTTACTTTGTAATAAATTATTTATATTATTTTTGTAACCTCAAGAAGTGTCTGATGTAACAGCTTTTCGTCTTTCTTAGCAATTTTTAAATTTCTTTCACGACAATTCCTTATTCTTTTATCATCACCGAAGAGGGCGGCATTCAGATTCGCCTCAGAGAACTGATATCTGTTTATATCAATATGTAAAGATTACATTATAAATAGTGAAATTTCCATTTATTCTGTATTACGATTTAACATCAGATTTGAGCTCTTGCAAACGACACTCCTTCTATAAAAAATAATAAAACTTGTAATTAATAGAAAAAGATATTGATCTCTCAAACTTAACTTGTTGATTGCTTTTAAGTTGCTTGATGTAAACATTATCTGGCTTTTTACAAATGATCTCAAATCTGTACGGTGTAAATTCTAATGAATTGAAACGACTCATCGCACGTTCATTCATTTTCACAGGGCGAGTCATTGTGATTATTTAATGAATCTAACCAATATTTAATGTAAAGTAAACTTCAACTCGTTTAATTTTTGACTTGAGATCAGCGAGCATTCTTTTCAATATGTAAAATGACGTAAGAAACCACACCTCTGCCAATGCTACTGATCGTCGCCAGTTGTCGCTGTGCAGGAAAAATGGCTGCTTATGTTCCGTTCGTAAAATTAGGATTGAGCATTGGTTCAAAGTCTATTAATCATGGAACGATACTAATTCCTGTAAGATTCACTTAATTTATTTAATACAATAATTAAACAAAGTTTTTGAAAATATTCAAAAATTTTCTTTTACGTGATCAAGCAAAGGTTATAGTATGGCCTTGTGTTAATTTAATTCTCATTTCTTATGGTTAATTGTTAGTAACTTTTAAAATCTGGACACGTAAGTGTAGCTTAGATTACTCGTAAATTACAGTTTATTATCCAACAATTATACAGAACAAATTAGGTGCATAAACAACCTATTTCTACTCGTGAAAGTTCTTCTCAAAGTTGTTACAACTTGTATATCCTTATATAACGTTAAAAAAAGTATATTTTAATTAGTTTATCTCTAATTTTATCAGATTCGTTTGGCGGCTGCAGCGGCAGCTACAGCAGCAGTTCCACCGACGGGCTCCGCTATACCGAAGGACTCTGCTCCATCGAAGGGTTCATCTCCATCGAAGGACTCGAAACCAAAAATCAAACGTTTTTCAATTTACAGATGGGTAATTTATTCAATTACATGTGAGAAAAGAATGTTGTGACCGAATATAGTGTTTCTATAGAATCCTGAGAAGAAAGGTGTAAAACCGTATATGCAAACATACGAAGTGGATTTAAACGCGTAAAATAATTCTTTATTACTTTTGTTAAATTTATAGTCATTAAATTAGTTATCATTTTGTTTTAGTTGTGGTCCTATGGTTTTGGATGCTCTGATTAAAATAAAAAATGAAATGGATCCAACTTTAACTTTTAGACGATCTTGTCGTGAAGGTTAATATTCTCATGGGATAATTTTTAACATAACTGATAAATTTATTATGTGCAGGTATCTGCGGCTCGTGCTCAATGAATATCGGAGGAGTAAACACGCTGGCTTGCATTAGGTATAAATTGATATATTAAATTATATTATTTTATTAAATTGTCGCTATTAAATCGTTACAGTAAAATTGACGTACGCTTGAATCGTGCAACAAAAATATATCCACTGCCACATATGTATGTTGTTAAGGATTTGGTTCCTGATATGAGTAATTTTTATGAACAGTACAGGTCTATTGAACCTTACTTAAAACGTAAAACTAGCGAAAAATTGGGAGCACAGCAATATTTGCAGAGTGAAAATGATCGAAAGAAACTGGTAATATTTAAATTTTAAAAATTAAATACACTAATACCTCACTGCTGAGATAGGTTCTTAAAAAGTTGGCCATAAATTTAGGCTGTAAATCAAAATCTATCCATAATTAGAAAAGTGAAAAGCTAAATAAAGAGCCCCTGTATAGTGAGGTGTTGGTGTAAATAAATAAAATTATAATTTTCTTTTTTTTTGGTCATAGGATGGATTGTATGAATGCATTTTGTGTGCTTGCTGCTCCACGTCTTGTCCTAGTTATTGGTGGAACTCTGATAAATATTTGGGTCCTGCTGTTTTGATGCAAGCTTATCGCTGGATTATTGACTCAAGAGATGATTATTCTCGAGAAAGACTCGAGAAACTAAAAGATCCCTTTTCTGTTTACCGATGTCATACCATTATGAATTGCACTAAAACATGCCCTAAGGTGATTTTATTTATTATTAACGATTAGATTTATTTTTGTAATGAGAATAATATTTTTTATATTTTAATTATTTTTAACAGAGTTTGAATCCTGGAAAAGCAATTGCAGAGATAAAGAAATTATTATCCGGTATTGCAAAGAAGGGTCAACCAGACTTAGAATAGAAATGATATTAACTGCATATTTTGCTAAGTTTTCTGTGTAGTAGTCATACCATTTCAATGTAGGCGTTTGGGTTGTAAATAAGTAGATGAAATTAAATTTTCTTGAGGTCACCATTGGTTTTCAGTACAATTGAAAAACAATATATTTATGTCGGATAATAAAATGTTAATTTATTAATTTAATAAAATTGTAATCACAAAAAAAGACGGGGTATTTGTTGGTTGAAAATAAAACAAAATTGTAGAAAAATTCTTTGTTATAATTTTTAGTTTATAGTGAAAATAAATACTACTATTATCTCCATTTTGAGGTCTAAAAATGGTTAAGTTCAAACTTAAAACAACTTGGGTTTCAAGGTTAATGTTACTGACGTCGGCGAGCGCCATTTTCAACTTTTCCAGCACTGCATAATACACTTCCGTGTTTTTAAAGAAGTACTTTTAACCAGGGCTGTCTT
>JAQFZN010001915.1:0-13354 GCA_034687075.1 Geophilus carpophagus
ATAAATTAATCATAATTTATTTTTAGTATTTTATATAAAATTAATTTAAAAAAAAAATTGAAATTACCTTGAATTAAAATGAGGTAAGAGTTATTATATCAAAATTACCATGTTTAATTGAGTAATTTGCCGAATTTGTATATTTATTTATTTATTTATTTATTTACTAACAAATACCGCACAGGCACGTGAGAGCCACCTTTTGTTGGGTTAGTTATCGATTGCATCAACAGAAGGCCCACGTGTGGGCGCGGGGTATTGAGGGAAGTGAAATCCAAATATGTTTCTAGGTCCTAAAGAGTGACAGTTAATTTTACTATATCAGTAAGAATATTAAGTGTTGTATCAAGTTCACGTGCAATGGGAGTGGCGAAACCTTGTTATTGGGAAACCAGTTTTGCAAACTTGCATACGGAATAATAATAATAAAAATAAAAAAAAATTTAAATTAATTTTCGTTCAAGGTTTTTAACAGACACAAATCGATTAATTAGCAAATCGTTTGACATATAGCAACGATAATTACATAGACAAATGTTATTTTATCTTTATTATAATAAGTTGAGTTTGCGGTGAGAACTTCTCATCCTATTTTTTTACTGTTTTTATTTTTCTTTTACTTATTAAATCTGATGTCATAGTAAAAGGAAGTGTAAAAATATTTAATTATTAACTACAGGAAAATAATATAACATTTTTTAAATTTTTTTATTTTTAAATTTTTTTAATAGGGCATAAAAATTATTTGTTGTGGTGATAAAATAGCTTTTTATTTATAGCTATAATTATTTCAAGAAAGGCTTAAAAAATTGGATTAAATTTTTTCATGCATATCCAAACTGGCTTAACGTGAAAATGTAGGCAATGAGGTTAAATAAGCAATAATATGTACAAGTACACAAGTTGCATTAGATGCAATGACACCTCAAAACTGAACCTCATTGAAAATACAAATGAAAAAAAAATTATTTATTTTTTTTCACCCTAAAAAATGGGGCAAGAAAAAACTAGTACAAGTGATTTTTTTTTAATTTCCAAATAAATGTATACACGTGCAACAAGTAGGAAATAATTGAGAAATTTTTAAAATAAAAATAAAAATAAAAATAAAAATATGGCCTCGTGATTTTAGAGTAGGGTAATGTGTTATATCTACTTGCCAAGTGGGTCGGCAATTCACCGGCCGGCAAAATCACAAGGAAAATGGAGTGAGGAAAAGTTTAATCGTGAGTAGTAATTAAACTCTCATTGTTTTCTCATTTTTATATGCGTAGAAACGATATTAATATCAATGATTAGTATCAATATAAATGACTATAATTAAAAGTTACGTGTCATTTTATATGAAAATAATTATCAAAAAATTAAATTTTTGATAATTAAAATTTTTGTTTTAAATTTTTAAAAAAATTTACATTATTTTAAATGAATAAATGAATATATTAATTTACAATACCCATGTGATAAGGGAACATCGATTCCGGAAGAAGTTGGTCGTTTTCGCGATTCGATGGGGCCAAAATCGGCAAGGCGCGAATAATCCTGATCCAAATCTTGCAATCGCGCTGATTTACGGCTTTCGAGTAAGCGGACATCTTCGACACGTTTATGTACTTGCTCCGGCATTCCATTCAATCCAATGTTGATTATCAACTCGCCATTAATCGGCTCGCTTTTCACCATACCCGCAACTTCACGACCGTTGTGAGTTATAAACACGGGCTGACCGGGTAGCATTTTGACAGTCGACACCGGTTGAAAGCCGGGACCGACAATTTCTTTTTCCGCATACTCCTTAGTCGTTTTATCATGAAAAACAACCGAGTATATGGTGCCGAAGCTTCGATCGCCTCCGTTGCTCTTCAACGCCTGGATCACGGCCGGGTAGTAATAGTAGCGGCCATCTTGACTGTCTTGCTTAGGGACGCAAACACGGGTTCCCAAAATAGACCGTTTGGCCAATCTTTTGCCCGTTGACATGTCGCTACAATGGCAGAGTTTGGAAGAATAAAGGCCTACTTGTTGTTTTGCATCCGAAGAGTTGGTTTGATGTGAAAAAATGGAGTCCGTCAGTTTGCCGGTATCTTGTGCGGAGGTCGGTTGAGTTTGTTTTGGCTTGCATTAAAGAAGGCGTGATCAAAGTCGAATGACAACAAAGCCATGTGATTTTCCATTCCTCCCATTGGCCGTACAGCAGTTGACCTCGTTTCCAATTCGCCACTGATGGAGGGTAGTTTACGAGCTGTCACTCAAATGGCGTTTAAAAAAAAACCGTTGATTTTCCACTAGAAATCCACAGCGATTGCTCTTTTCTTTCGGGTTTTATACAGTTTTTAATGCAAATTTGAGTTGAAATAAAGTTTAAAACATGTTTTGGGTAAATTGTGCCCACTCCATTTGATTTCTTCCCTCGTGTTGACTCCACCCACCGACAACCGGCTGATGTTGTTTACGGTGATTTGATCAACTCGACTCACTCCCGCCGCGAATTTCACTACTTTTTTCCATCATTTTCTTTAATTTGTATGAATTCTTGTCACAAATGTGGTATAAGACGAAAATTATTGTTTAGATTTTGGTAAATGGATTGTGTTTAGTTGGTTTTGTTTATTTTATACGTGGTTTTGAACCGAATTTCAGTGGTAGAAGGGAGTGTGTTTGTGTAATGGAATTTCAGTTCACGAACAACATGGCTACGGCCTTGATATGGTACACCCGGAACCGGAGAATAGTTGACAGAAAATGTTACATGAAGAAAACTGTACACGAATATTTAGTCTAACGTTTTATACCAGAATTTATTCAGTTATTTAATTTAAATGCATTTTATCATATTAAACGTATCTTTTATTAGATAAATTTTAATATGTATAGATATACGTCAAAGTAAAGCTGAATCATTAATATGTCAAAATATTTTTTCCTTTTAATTTGGTTTTGTAACATTGTTTTTACGTCTAAAGTAGATCAGCAAAAAACTCACCGAAGGTTTTCTAGTTTTTTTTTGTTTGTTACGATAAATTTCGATTTAGATTAAGTAGTGAAGGCAGTAAAGTGAATTAATTTGTCTCATATAGTAAAAAAATAGGATCTGTTTTGCTGATTTATGATAATCTAGATTTTTTTCTCTGTTGTTAAGTGAAATGAAAATGTTTAGTTCACTGGTCTACCACTAGACGACAGTATCGTCCGCAATTTGGTTTTTAAAGGGCAAAAAATGAATTTAACTTTGATATTCTCGTTTTCATCATTAAATTACTAACGTAGGAGTGAATATTATGATTTATAATTCAATTACGGGTTTAGATTTTGTAAATAGTTTTAAAAACCATCACTAGACTGCAATTGAACTGTACTATTTTGGTCGTAGTGATTACACTAGAGATAAATTTGGTGATACATACCATTGAAATTAAATGCTAAAATATGGAAACGACATGAATTTGTAAGTAAAATTTAAATGCTAACAAAATTTGCACGATTTTAATCAAGTTTTAAAAAAAATGAGTCAATATTTTTTATTTTTCTTCAATTTTTTATTTTTGTAAATATTAAAAGTTTAATTTAAGAAAGAAATTGAAATAATTAAAATTTTCATTTCATATCCTAAAATTACATTTAGAAATTGCTTAAAAATGAAACTAATAACTGTTTACATTGTACTTGAAAAAAACGGATATGGATACCGGTATTTATATTATTTAAATCGAAAAGGAATTTTATTTTCATAAACTAAATTCTACTGAATAGTTGATCTTGAACATTTCAAACTTCAATTCTGGCAGTTAATGTTATTCCTCCCGCCTTTTATGTCACAATACAGTTCGCAGTGGATCATTTTAACATTGATTTCCTGAGTTTATTTTTTTCTCTCCATTCAATTTCATTGTTATCACAGCCTGTGCAGATTCGATCTTGAGATTTTTTCCATTCTTCCACTTTAAAAAGCACACTTTTTTAAAGACACACACGCACACATAATTCACACACCCTTCATATTTTCGTATAATTCAGCTGCAAATAATGGGCAGTGTTCATTGAGATATTGTAAATCTGATACACATTTCAACCATGTTTTTTCCTCTTATTTGAAGGCCAACGTTGATGTCTTTTCCATTGCCTAATAAAACAAGTATAAATTAGATTTTATATAATTTAAATATAATTTAAATATAGTTTTGTTGATAATAATATACTTTGTTGTGTGTTTTGATATTCTGGCAGCTGCAATATCTGAATCATAAGTATCTGCATCTAATAATCCAGTTGATGCTTTTTCTAAAAAAATTGGAAATAATTTAAAAAATTTTTATATTAAATAATTTTTATATTTTATTTCTTACTGGATGATTGAATGGTGCATTGTTTACTTCCTTGACATTCTCTCAGTTTCATTAACTGAATATGCAGTTGATGCAGAATCTCTAAAGGAATGTCATGGATTTTGTTTTGCATCTGAAATGAAATTTGATATAATTTTTAGATAACATGGACTTGGAGTTATCTAAAATAAAAATAAAAAATAACTTACTTGATAAGGATCGGCTATTAAATCGTAATAGCTTAGAAAACCCGTGACGAATTCACAAAAAAGGAAATTATGTGTTTCATTCAAAGTACGTAGACACCAATAGGTGTTGTTATTGGCATTCTGACAAAAACAAAATGGCCCATCTGGAAAAATACAAAGAAATTTTATGCTGAGTTTGAGTGCGTCAATAGGTAAACATAATTTTAAGGTGTCAGCTGGTTATTTTCATTAAAATGTCAACCTTGGAAAACTTTACTACACATTTTCTACAAAAATTAAGAAAAATAAATTAATTACATGTCCACAATGGCGGAGTCTTCCAGTGATTGTTATCATGAGTGAAACAATTCATCTTTTCAGCATTGCATGTTGTATTTAAATATTTAGCTTTTTTTCTTCGAGTTTTATCTCTTTCTTTATGCTTCAGTCGTTCTTCTTTGAATCGTCGCTTTTCTTCGTTTAATTCATCTCTGTGATTACGCCTTCGACTTTAAAAAATAGAATAATAAATTTAAATTAAAAATTTTTAATTTTCCTTATTTAATTTTCTTTCTGTCCTAAACAGATACCTTTTTCCAAACGGTGGTGAACAACTGCAATGCTCAAACTGTGACTTTGCATCATGACTGTCTTCAACATTTGTTTCATCAGATTTGCTCGCGCTTGAATCTTCATTATCGCCGATTTCTTCTTCCTTATCTAACTCTTGTAATGGTGGAATAGTTTGCGTATGCTTATCCCAAGGTTTTTTATGTTTCAGGTGTTTTCTGATTCCCTGTCACAGAAATTATTTCATCCGTCAATGAATTGAGTAATAAAAGTTGTTATATAATCAATGTCGAAATGCTTCCTGTATTAAGGCTTGAAATTGCAACATTATTTTAGGTTTGTATATACAAAACATGATTATGTGTATAGGTATAGTCAAATTGTAATTTGTTGTACAAATATATTTGGTTAATAAATCAAATTGATTTATA
Source organism: Geophilus carpophagus (assembly GCA_034687075.1). Taxonomy (NCBI): domain Eukaryota; kingdom Metazoa; phylum Arthropoda; class Chilopoda; order Geophilomorpha; family Geophilidae; genus Geophilus; species Geophilus carpophagus. Next base: position 5,512 of record JAQFZN010001915.1, read on the forward strand.
CCTTGAGTTGTTCGAGTTTGGTTTTAAGTTGTTTAATTTGATCATCAACATAATCTTTATTTTCCCGCCATACAGTCACATCTTGATATATTGTAGAGCTGCAATTCACTGCACTACCATTCACAACATGGCAATCTTAAAGAAAAATTAATTTTAATCATTATTTTAAACAATAAACATAATTACTGTGCAATATTTACCTAAAGATTTCATATATGGTAGATTCTTCAAGGATCTTGCTCTAATTCTATGAATTAATTCAGGTATATTAACTGCTGGAATTCTACTGTCATTGAAATCCTATTTATTAATTTAAAAATTTATAATACAATAAATAAAGCAAAAAATAAATAAATTAACATCATTCATTACCAGAAAAGCAATTTGCCTATTTTTTAATTCCATTTCTTTAACATAATCATTTTCTTCATCTTCCCTATCCATTGCTAGAAGTATATCATGTAATTGAAAAACTCCATTTAAATCAAATGGCTTTGAGTAATCATTTTCATGGCTAATTTGATCAACATCATCCGTAACATCATCAAGAACATGATCTACACTTCGCTGGTGGCGAGAATTAATAAACCGTGGCTTGAAATCTAAAAAAAAAAAAAACATTTCCATTTCAACTTATTCTTCTTTTGATTCTATAAACACCTTAACTACCTTTTCTGTTGACATGACCTTTAATAAAAGCCTTTTGGGCATTTTTTTCTGCTACATCTAATCCAGGATTTGGACACACACAATTAGTTTTATGACCATCATTCACACTATGAAGTCTACACTTGTGTATTCTCCATCGAAATCCATCATGGGAACATTCCCACTTCTAAAATCATTAAATAATATTAATAAATAAAATTACTTTTATAATTTGAGTTGATTTATTATTCATACTTGTCCTGGTTGACATGGAGCCTCATACTCGGGTCTCTTACAGAGCACATTAAGTCTTTGATCCTTTGTCATGGTGTCCAATGGACGACTAATAATTAAAATATTAAAAATGGTAATGTTTTAGTGAAAAGCAAAAGGAGAGAGAAAATAAAGTAAATAATTGGGTTAATTTTAGTCCACACGAGCTGAACATAAGAGGCAAAGTGTTTATCTTGTTTATCCGAGTGCAGCTGGTGTAGACTGAATTTGGTATAAACCTTTCGTGATGTTCTCGCCATAAGTTCCACCTATCATTTCCAGCATTGCGTCTTCCGGAACTAAAGATGAAGTGATTACTCATTTGACAGTTGTCAATGATCCATTCTTATAAATTAGCCTGCATGCACAAAAATTTCTCAAAAATAACAAAAAGTTTCTATCTTTTTTTTTTAAATCGTATTTTAATTATTTTATTATTTTAAATAAATCTTTGATGGGCATTAAGCAGGAATCTGTGAATCAACACTAAATTCTGACTTAATTTTGAAGCTAATTTATATCTAAATTCAATTTGATTTCACTATATTTACCTCTCTATGAGAAATGTATCCCTCCAAGACTTTATTAACCGTATTTGTGTGGGATATCTTCGGTTAAGTCTTTTCGATGATCTACTGAATAAACAACAAGGCTAGATAAATATCCATTATAAATTATCCATTAGGCAGGATATTATTACCCTGTGATTTCATTAGCTTCTGTCAGCAGCTTCTTTATAGATTTACCATCCATGTGTGATGGTACCTCAACACCAGCAAGATCTAATATTGTTGGAGCAATGTCTAAGTTGAGTACTACGTTTGGAATGCTAAGATATAAATAGACATCAATAATCAATAATTTTATCAATGTAAACATTACTGGAAAATATAAAATAATAAAATATCTTTATCAATAACAGCCAAAATCTATTAATATTAAAAGAATCTGGATATAGTATAGGTATAATAACATTTTTATTTAATTAATAAGAAAAATTAAATAAATGATTGTCTTTTTAAACATCTAAAATAAATCACTAGAAAAGAAATCAATTGTTATTTATGATTCAATCTCAAAATGTCCAATTAATTACAAATTTAATTGCTATAAAATTTGACCTTGGCTATTTGAACACATAGTTATTTAAAATATATAACTTTATTATTATATTATTGTTGATTGCTCTTATAGCAATATTAACTTACCTAATTCCCTTTGGTATTTTTGGTCCTCGAATGAAAAAAGGAACTTTGACATCAAATTCAAAAGGCATTGCCTTGCCTTTAACCAACCCAAACTGGCCTAAGTGATATCCATGATCAGAAGTGTAAATGATATAGGTGTTATCTAATTCTCCCAGCAGTTTTAACTCGTTGTAAATCTAGTGTAATCATATTGCAAACTTTCATTTAACGCACCAAACAAATCAATATTTAAATGTGTTAGAACTTGTTTTACCCTTTCTAGTGCATCATCTACTGTTTGCAATGTTTGTAATCGTTTTGTATGCAATACATCTGTAAATTTTATATGAATTGGCTCCATTTTGCCTGTATATCTTAATATCCATTGTTTATCTGGGTTCGGGGCATAATTCCAATTTGGGGTCCTGTAAGCAAATTGATGTTTATTTAGTTATGACTTCGTTTAATAAATATTGATATAAGTAATTGTAACCTATGACTTGTGTTATTAAAGAACATGTTTTGATACTGTGGCGCTGCATCTTCGGGTCCATGAGGTGCTGGATAACTGGCAACCAATAAAACAGGTTTATTGCCAAAATACTGTTTAGATTGACGCAGGAATGCCAAGGAATCATTAGTGATGAGATCAGAGTAATAATCCTGGTTGTTTTTTAAATATATGTTTAGCAAAAATGGTGAAATAAAATAATAAAATATAAATTCTTACTGTCTGGTAATTGTCTCCATGTTTGATTTTCATTCCATTCAAGTTGATGGAATAATTATAGAAACGGGAATTGCGAATTAAACCGCCCCATTCCCTCCATCCAGGTGGAATGTAGGTGCCATTATACTCGTTTAAATATTTTCCAAAGTATCCTGCAAGGAATAAGGGGGAAAAAATTGAATAATTTCAAGATGGAAATTTTCATTTCAATAAACTTTATATTTTCTCACAGCTCTAACTTATATAAGAAAAAAAAATTTATAGATGATAATATTTAATTTAATTTTAGAATGGTAGAACATTTATTGTCTTTAAGTGAATGGCGGTCAAATTTTCTTTTATCTTCTGGCCTTGAACAGCACATTGACTGATGCTACCCATGATTCACGTGTGCAAGTTCCATGCACTCTAACTACCTCTTTATAAGTTCAGTTATATCAATTTGTCCTATGATAAACTTTTTTTTTTATTCTAGAAGCTCTTGTGTTTATATTGACAACAGTTAAGGATGTTTTGTTCAAACAATAAACAGTTTAGTCTTGTGAAAGCAGTCTTATAGTTTAATCAATAGTATTGCTTTTCTCAAGGTTACATTTCCTAGCTAATAAATATATTTACGTGATATTCATTAAGATCAAGATTGTAGATACAAGTTTATTAGGCCATAAAATAAAATATTATGTAAGTTTAGTTAATGTGAATTCTTAGAGAATGGGAAATTAAACTTAATTGATGAATTTTATGTTGAAATGCTCAACATGAAAATCTTTACATTTGCAAAAATTACACACTTGGAAATTGGTTGCTTTCCAGATGTCTGCAGTAAATAAGCATCGGTTTCAAGTTAGAAAAAGCTTTTTTTTGCTGTCTGACTTGTGAGTGATTTGATATGTCACCACTGTTGAATTTGGGAGATTTATTTGTAGCAATTTTAACTAGTTTTTACTGCCCAATGTTTTATAATTGTATGTTGATGATATACAACTGATATCTGCATTGACTTCAACTTCAAAATGAAGATGATCCGCAATAAACAAAATAAATAATTAAAGTGATATTGATTCAAAGTGATATTAAACCATTTGAATTTCTAAAATGTTGTGCATGATCTTCAACATTTTATCAGTCCACTTGTGTACCCTTGATGAGATAAATAATCAGACGGATTGAGTTTCAAAGAGTGTATGTTTATACACATGCACAGATATCTTTGCTAAGCAGCAGGTTCATTTGAGGAAGATGAATGAGTCGATTTTGGGAGTCATTTCATCCTTAAAATAGTTTTTCCTTTTGGAATTGAGCCAATATAGTGTGGACACACACGTTTAATGCGAATTTATATGTTGTGAATTTGAACATGTAACTGGACAACTTTCAATTTATCAAGAAACATAATTTTCTTATCCAAGGACATGATCTTAGCAAAAAAAATATAATAAAATGCACCATTTGTAATGTTAGATAAATATCAAACATATAATAAATTATTTATAATCTTAAATGTCAATGTAAAATTTAAAATTCAAAAAGTTTGAGTTTTTTAACCCAATATCTTTAAATCTTAGGAGAAATAATAGAAAATCTGATGGAAGAAGTGAGAGTAATAAAGAAAGTCAGGCAAGCGTGACAACCAGGCTTTGTCTCATGAGTTTCAAGTGACTCGACTAACTGAAGCAAAATCAGAGGTATAAAAAGAAGAGAAGAAAATTTCATGCTCATTGAATTACTTTTAAATTCTAGATTTAAATAATTGATAAATATTAAGAATTCTATCAATTTCCTTTGAGCGGAAAGCTTAATGAACCACCTTTAACGACCAAATTTCAATTTGCTTTTAAATATCAACTTGGATATATAAATTTAGATTGATAATTAGCAATAAGCACTCTTAAATTTGGATGCCTCATTTATCATCACATCAATGCAAGAAATACAACCATATTTCATAATTCATTACAATTTCAATTCAATACTAGTCTTCATGTAAATATACTAGTAAACAATAGAAAAGTTACATAAAAAGATAATAAAATAATACTGACCTGTTCGATAACCTGCATTGTTAAGATAAGTAGCGAATGATCGTGTTTCATGGTTTTGTTGCCAGTAAGGAGATGAACAATTATCGTTATTGGTGAAGACATTATGGTTGTGCACATACATGCCGGTCAATATGGAACTTCTGGATGGACAGCACATTGGTGTGGTAACATAAGCATTTGGGAAATGTACACCACCATCTCTTAAAATATGTAGTGCTTTTGGCATAGTGTTCATTGAACCTGCGAATAAATGACATATGGTGTCATGATATCACATCACCCAAGGACTCATGAATATAAACAAACCACGTGTGCACACATTTCGTTTGGACTGTGTAATGACCTGTATCTTTTATAATATATTTTTATAGAGTAAGTTAAGTTAAAATTTAAAAAGATCGAAATTATTATTCAATAAATTGTGTAAATAAAAGTTGGAAGTTGGAATTTGTTTTTCACTTGAAGTGTTTTGCAGTTTTTTAAAGGCTAAAATTGCAGTGTGCCAACTTTTAAATAAATTTATAGGCACAATGCCAATTTCTAACTACTGTATTTTTTTTCTACCCGACTTTTAATACCTAATTCTATATCCTGATCATCTGTCAAGATAAGGATAATATTTGGTTTCTTTTCACGTTGGAAAATGGGTTTCTTGTTGACTCTGTACTGGCGTCTAGTGGTAGTCGAGGTTGAAGTTACGAGACTGCTGCTGCTGCTTCTCCAAGTGTCACCACGAAAAGTGGAAGTTGGAAGAGTGCGCAAAACGTCTCTTGAAGAGGAAGATGTTACTTTGCGGGTGGCGCATATAGCTGTACTTAGTAAAAAAATCACAGCCGTTGAGCTGAGGAATTGGCGCGTCTTGCCCTCAAACATTGCTCGAGCCTGTTGGTGAAATAAATTGAAACTAGTTGATTAATGGCGTTGAAAATTAAGAATGAAATTACTTTAGTGTAAGAAAAGAGGGAGAAAGTTGTTTCTCAACTAATTAAAAATGAAATGAAATAGATTTTTATAATTTTTACGCAACATTTTCTTTTAAAAGAAATTACAAGTGCAACTGTTTGACTTTAATTATTTTTTTTATTATTTACAGTATTTATAGCTTTTTCCTACTTTGTTAGAACTTAAATTTTTATTGCTGGCCATTAGACATTAAGTGAACATTGTTTCATTTAAAAAATGTTTATTTTTAGACTGTACAAGAATGAGTTATTTTGTACATTGGCAGATTTATTGGTGCTTTTATTTATTAAATGGCGGTACACTCGAGTGAGCACTGTTAAAAGTGATTCTAACACTCCTAGACCAAAATAAACCGTGTATAAAATGTACATTTCTCAGCTTTGTATTTCTACCATTCAAGTGCATTTGTTTTAAATACAATTTTCTATTACACGAACCCATTAAGTACAAATTCCTTTTTCACCATACATTAAAAAAAACACTCAAAACAAATTTCCGGTATTAATAATTCTTCACTACGTGTGTTTATCTAAGGCATTACAATGATTGTATCTTTAGATTAATTACTTAAGGTTTAGAAAATTTTCAAAATATCATTAATTAAATTGCCAAGTACCCCAACCTCCATTAAAAATTAATAATTACATTACGCAAGAAATAAACCTTAAAAAATTTAGATTAAGAACATTATATAACGCCTATTTGGTCATTAGATTGCGGTTTTTAATCCCAACTAGCAGATTTACATATAAATTTCATATAAATATGAAGTAATTACTTTTTTAATACCTTGTAGATACAACATTTATCACAGCAGTCAACCATTTCCAGAAAATTAATGGTTCGGTGCATTTAACTTGTCCAAATAAGTAAAAGGCAGGAAGCATTGATTTTTAGTGGTCAAGACATTTGACCATCTGTTTCAAAGCGTAAATGATGATAAAAAGTGGAAAAGCTGCTTTCAAGAGCAGGTTTCTCAGGGCCATTTTCTGCTACACTATTTAGTTCCCATATTTATTATAACCTTCATTCACTAACTTTTTCAATGCACATGTACATTGTATTTAAGTTTTATTACTCAACATTTTTTACCCCTCAAGCAAAATGACTCACGATAATACTAATTATTGTGTATAGTTATGGGTATTAATGTTTTATATAATGATAATGAATTGTTCGAATTTCTCCTTATCATGATTAAGCCATATTTACTTAAGCGGTGATGTAAAACGATGATCAAGTGGTCGTATGTGATCATAAAAATAAAATGCAGTTAGGTTTATTGATTTATCTGATAAGAATGTGATTAAATGTGAGTTGTGGGTAGGAAGTTGTTTATAAATTGATGCAATTGTTTGCTATTGTGTACATGACGAAATGTACGACTTAAATTAAAAAAATTTGCTAGTGAATTTCAAAAAAAAAATATGTGGTTTTAATGTGCTTAACGAGTTGAATGAGTTGTGAGGACTGAAGGAAGGAAGAAGTAATAATAATAAAAAATTGTGATGAAAAGACAAAACTTGTCACGCTATGATGCTTGACAAAATGTGCACTCGACCACCGTTTCCTGTCTGTAATATTTGAGAGGAGATGGGAGAAAAGGGGAATAAGGTTATCGTATAAGTGAATACCAGGGGAAGGGATTAGAGGTGGGAAATATAAGAAAAATAAAAAATTGATTATGTCTGATGCACCATTTGGGGTATATTTCGGGGAATTTGTATTACGAGGAATAAAAATATAGAATCAGATATTTCAGAAGTTTTCGTCAAATACATAGTGAAGAACATTAAAAATAAATAAATAAATAAATAATTTTCAGTTAGATCAAGCAGAAAGGGATGAGGATTTAAGGTTTAAATGCATTCAAAATAAGGGCGTTATCGTGAGATAACATTTAACACACTTAGCAGTTTAGGTGATATGTTGAAACCAGTAGATTTCGTGAGTAAATTATCTAGGATTTTTTGAAAATATTGATGTTTTAATTTATATTT
>JAQFZN010001916.1:0-13352 GCA_034687075.1 Geophilus carpophagus
TGTTATATTCATAATTTGATGTATTAAATTTTTTTATACTGTTTATCTCGATTCTGAATGCCAAAAACTCCCATAGACATGCATTAAAACTGTAATTTCTGTCATGCGTAACTAGCAGTAACTAGTGTCAGAATTTGGCAAAATCACAGTATTTTCTGCCTAACAGTTTCAACAATGGGGTGCGTGGGTCTTTTTACTAAAGGTAGTCATGTCCTTATACACATTCTAAGATAAAGCGTTTTATCAGCAAAGAAAAAAAATGGCGCGTGTTTTGACCGACTTTAATGTTCTCGTTTCTTCTGAAGATCGTATAAAGCCCCAAAATCTTTATTCAAAAATTCAAGCTGCATTTAAACTTGGATACCAATTGATTGCTTTAAATACGGTTATTGAAGAGGATCCTACAACCGAAACGAAAGGGAAAAAGAGTTCTAAACAAATATTAATTCCAGAACCAATTAAAATTGACAATCAACAGATTGGCGATACGAAATGCAAAATTTTAAATAGGATAACATTAATAATGTCTGACCCAAGTCAAGGCCACAAATTGGTTTCTTAATTTTTCTTTATAACAATATTTAAATAATTAATAAAATAATTTATATTCAGCTTATTAAAACCGTTAAAAAATATGATATAATAGCAGTTGAACCCACTAATGAGAAAATTTTTCAATCTATTTGTTCAAGCTGGGATATTGACATAATATCATTCGACTTAACGGAACAAATGAACTTTACTATTAAAAGACCTCAAGTTAAAGTCGCTTTTGAACATGAGATTTCGTTTGAAATTTTATATGCCCCTTTAATTAAAGATAGATCATTAAGAAGGAATGTTTTAAGCAGTGGCCAGCTTTTAGTTGACAAATGTCGAGGGAAGAATATTCTTTTATCAAGTGGAGCATCCGATGCAATTGATTTTCGAGGACCATCTGATGTAGCCAATCTTGGACTTTTGTTTGGAATGAGTGAAGATGATGCTAAAAATTCAATGTGTTCAGTTGGTAGAAGTGTTCTTTTACATGCTGAAGCGCGTTGTTTAGGACGTGCTGTGATATCATTTAAACCGATCACAGAATTAGAAATAAGTGATAAGTGGAAAGTTGAAAGATTAAGTGAAGATTATCAAAATATTTCAGCAAAATTATTAGATGAATCTTGTATCTCATCACAATCCAAAAGAAGGCGTTTAAAATAAACTACTGTATTCTATATTTTACAAATAAATTTTAATTAAAAAAAAATTGCGATGTTTCATTTTCTGTTCGATTAATTTTTAAAAAGAAAGGAAACATTTATTTCAAGCACCTCTGAAATTAAAGAGAATCAGATAAAATTTAACTATTGAATTTATTGCAAAATAATTCTCTATCCATCTTTTATTATATTTCCTTATGTACCGTAATATGAAAACATGATTAATATTTGTAAACTGAATGAAGTAGTAAGTTAATTTATTTCATAAGTATTGACGCTAGAAGTGCCATTCGAACATACATTCCATTTTCCGCTTGACGAAAATAAGCAGCTCTGGGATCACTATCAAATAATGGACTAGACAAAATTAAAAAAAATGACTGTAAATACTTTCAAAATTAAATTTTCATTTAGCGTAAATGAAATTTACCTGATCTCAGATAACCTGGGCAATGGATGCATTACTATCATCTTACTCTTAGCTTTCGTCATCAATTTGGGTGTAATCACAAAATGACCACATGCTTGTTTATACACTTCTTCCGATTCAAATCTTTCTTTTTGAATTCGAGTCATATACAAAACATCTGTATCTATAATTGCATTTTCAAGACAGTCAAATTCTTCCTGCTTTATTCCTCTTGCTGCGATAGTGGCTTTCACACTTTCAGGCATTTCCAAGCTCGGTGCAGCAACATAGCGTAAAACAACGTTGTATAATGTTAATAGATGAGCTAGCGAATGAACTGTTCGGCCATTTTTCAAATCTCCAACCAACGTTATCTATGCAAAAATAACACATGTTGTATTTATTACGTCAATTTAAGACTATACTCATACCGTAAGATTATTCACTGTGCCTATTTCTTCTCTTATTGTAAAAACATCAAGTAATGCTTGAGTGGGGTGCTCACCAATTCCATCGCCGCCATTTATAATTGGAACGGATGAAACAGCTGCCACTTTCTGTAATTTAAACATATTTTAAATTTTATTTCATGTTAATATTTATGTCTAGTAAAATAATTACCATTGCTGATCCCTTTTGTGGATGTCGCAAAACAATCACATCGGAGCAATTGCAAACCATCCTTATGGTATCTTCTAAACTTTCACCCTTTTGAAGAGATGAAGAACCAGAATTCAACGAATAACATTCTCCACCAAGACGATACATTGCTATAGCAAATGACATATGAGTGCGTGTACTAGCTTCATCAAAAACTAAACTCATTATTTTCCCCTATAAATAAAAATTGAAATTAATTTAATTAAATCTTTTATCAATTTATAATAAATTCTGTGTAAATTACTTTTAAAATCGAATCAGTTGGCTTGTCACGGGGTAATGGATGGCGTAAATAATGCGCAAATTGGAATAAAACATTAAGTTGCTCCTTATTAAACATATCCACACTTAATATATGTTTTCCCTTCAATCCAAGTGTTGAAAGTCGACCGAGCCATTCATTTATGCCTCCACCTTCTGTTGCACGTGTTTCTTTAATAGTTTTCGAAACACCCAATGTTTTTAGCATTTCTTGGTATAATTCTGAAAATATATTAGCAGTTAAAGATCGAACAATTTTTCGAAAATTATTTACAGTTGACTCTTATTATCCGGGGTCGCATTAACTGGGTTGCAAATTAACATCCAGGATAATAGAGAATCTACTGCAATAATAATAATAATAATAATAAAATATAAACCATTAGTTTGCTTTTCTAAAGCGCTTTTCTTCGCTGCTAAATCATTATCCCCCACAACTTTTATACAAGTATCAGTTGCATCACCTGCACCAGTAAGCTGTGAAAATAAATTAATATAGATTAATAAATTATTAAAAAGATTGCATTCAATATGCAACAATGTTTACCACTGTAGTTCTGTGCACCTTCTTTACTTCATTTCTACTGCAAACATCTTTTCCGTATCCAGGTTTTGCTAATACTTGACCATCAACATACGCAACATCGCCATTTAAAACAACTCTTCGAACCTTTCCTTGAAGCTTGCGACCGGTGAAAGGTGTCCATCCAGCTTTAGTGAAGTTTGTTTTCACTCCAACAACCCATTCTTCATCTAAATCCACCTCAATGTAGGTATTGTTTTGATCTGGCAAGTTGAAGATTTTTTTCGGATTATAATGCAATTTTGCTTCAATATCCTAAATAAATTTTAATGTAAAAATTTATTAATATAAAATTAATAAAAAAAATATAGTAAGGATTAAATTACTTCTAAAGTTAATTTCCCTTCTACAACTGCAGTTAACAATAATGGTAACATCGTTTCTAGACCGGGATAACCTGGTGGTGGATTTTCTCCTAATTTTTCTTCCAAAACGTGAGGTGCTGTAATGAATTTTATTGATAAAGCATAAAAAAACAATTTTTTTTTTTGGGGGAGGGGGGAGTTTCTATTTTTATTTTACCGTGATCAGTTGCGAAGCAATCGATTGCATCTAAATTGCTCCATAAAGCTTTGCGATCTACCTCAGTACCAACCATTGGTCGAACTTGACATTTACTTGATCCCAGAGTTGAAATATCTTCTTCAGAAAGAAATAAATGATGTGGACTCACTTCACATGTAATTGGTAAACCAATTTTTTTTGCTTGCTTTATCATTTCAATCTATAGGTAATATTATTAAATAAATCAATTTAAAATTTAAAATGAATCAATAATTTAAAACAAACCTCTTCTTTTCTTGCAACGTGGCAAACATGCACAGGTCGTCGATATAAACTCTGCAAGCCAACAACACTAGCTAATGTCATTCCTTCCGCATGTACTAGTATTGGTAATGACCGAGGCCAATGCTGAAAATGTTGCACTAATGCAGGAATAGCATTCATCTTAAGTGTCGAAAAAGTATCGTTTAAATACATTTTTAATCCAATAACTTCCGAAGATAGAAGTGAGATAATTTCAGCATTTGTAGCTGTTGCGCCAGCAATTATCCCATAATCGCATCTAGCGCCTTTAGCTGCACACTTCAAAGAAACAAAAATATAATAACAAATTATTATTATTATTATTATTATTATTATTATTATTATTCATAGCAAATTACACTATACTACTAGATTACCTGTTTCATTAATGTTAACGACTCTCTATCTGTCACAGCTGGATTTGTATTTGGCATTACTCCAACAAGAGTAATACCCCCAGCAAGTGCAGCAGCTGTTCCAGAAGCAAAATCTTCCTTATGAGTGGCACCAGGTTCTCTCAAATGCACATGCACATCAATTAAGCCTTAAATAAGTAAATAAATTACTCAATAATTTTTTCTATGCAATTTAAATGCATTAATTTACCGGGCATGCGAATAATTCTTCTGGAGCAAATACTATCGATATGTGTTTGTACTCTTGGTGCTTTACATCCAATTAAACGTAAAGCTTCAATTAATAATTTGGCACATTTTATGTCAGTTATCAATGGGATTGAGTAATCGACCGCCATTCGTCTTGTTTGATAACCATAAGTCATAAAAGAGGAAACTCGTCGTGATCCACTGGGTCTCATTGGCAGATTAATAACGAGATCAAACTCTTTTTTGGCTAAATAGTCAGCTATGTTCAAAAGCTCACTTTTAGTTGCGTTTTCAACAATGTTTGCAAATGGCCATGAAACTGACTGAACCTGTAAAATAGAAAATAAATTATTAATTTCAAAATGAAAATAATTTCTACAAAAATGTTGTGTATGAATACATTTATACTACTGTCGTAATCGTTATAAAAGTCAGCAGTACCACTGCTGCCGTATAATTGGTACCCCATTTTTTCCAGAGACCGAACACTTGCAACCATTTCACGTTTGTGCTGTAAAAAATAAGAAAAGTGCAAAATATTTTTCTTATAACTTTAAACATATTTTACTTTGTATTACCTTATAAGATCCAATTGATAACAAAATATTCTTTTTTGGTATCCGAAATCCAGTACTGATCATGGCTTTTAAATAAGCTTCGTAACGATTTTCACCAAAACCGGCAACTTCACCTGTGCTTGCCATTTCAACTCCCAACATCACATCAGCTCCATCCAAACGAGAAAAAGAAAATTGAGGAACCTTAATTTTTTTCAAAAGAAAATCTAGTTAAATATATTTGAAATATTATTTCTTTTTAGATTTTTTTTATAAATTACCTTAACTCCAACTTTATTTACACGGTTTTTGCTGAGATTACAAGTAATATCACCTTCTCCGATAATGGCTCTGGTAGCTATGGCAACAAAATCAACGTCCAATACTTTGGATACAAATGGAAATGATCTCGAAACTCGTAAATTGCATTCAATGACACTTAATTGATTATCCTAAATTATAAGTAGAAAAAATTAAATCATCACATGCATTAATTTAATAAAATATTTAGTTATTGTACCTTTGCAATTAGTTGTAAATTAAAAGGTCCAGTAACGCATAATGATTCACCAATTTTGCGACAAATGTCCGATATCATTTCTAATGTTTCGTTGTTTAAATCTTGAGCTGGAATAACTAAAGTAGCATCACCGGAATGCACACCAGCATTTTCAACATGTTCGCACACAGCCATGCACAGAACTTTGCCCTCTTTTGCGACAGCGTCTACATCAATTTCCTAGAAAATGTAATAAAATTGCTCAAGGAATTAGTTGTCACATAATTAATTAATTATATTATCATTACCTTTGCTTCTAAAATAAATTTTGATATTACAACTGGTTGCTTTGGTGACAAAGCAGTGGCTTCATTTAAATATGATTTTAAATCGTTATCAGCGTAAGCAACATTCATGGCGGCTCCACTTAACACGTACGATGGCCGCACAAGGCAAGGATACCCAACAGTATTGCAGAATTCTTTTGCAGACTAAAAAACATTTTTAAAAATTAAGTAAAAATAAAATAAAAATAAACATTTAAATGAAAAATTTGAATTACTTTTAAATAAAATTGTTCAAAATGTTTAAATTTAATGATGATAACTTAAATGAAATGAATTTTATAAAATGAGATGAAATTAATATACCTCTACATTAGTTAGCACTTTCCACTGAGGTTGTGATATTTTCTTTTCATCTAACATTCTTGAAAATTTGTACCGATTTTCTGCTCCATCAATACTATCTGCACTTGTCCCTAATATTTTTACCTAAAACAAATTACCGTATCATCATTAATATCGAACCGAAATTGCTGCATTTATTTGTAATGATTATAATTACATTTCTCATATGAAGTAACATTGCAATGTTATTTGGAAGTTGGCCACCCATACTTAAAATTACACCAACTGGATTCTCTAACTCGTATATGTCCATCACACGCTACAAAAATTATAAAAAATAAAATAAAATTTAAAATAAAAATAATTTCCATCGTTTAAAATAAATACCTCAAATGAAATTTCATCAAAATACAATCGATCACACATATCATAATCAGTACTAACTGTTTCTGGATTGCAGTTTATCATCACAGTTTTCTTACCAAGCTGTATAAAACCAATGTTTATTAATTACATACCCAGTAAATAAATCTATCTCAATTAAACTACCTTTCTCAATTCTCTAATGCATCCAACAGCACACCAATCGAATTCAACTGAACTTCCAATTCGATAAACACCAGAACCCAATACTATAACATGGTCACCGAAAAATGAGAGGTCATGACTGTTGGCATTGTAAGTCATAAATAAATAATTGGTAGTAGCAGGCCATTCGGCAGCTACTGTATCGATTTGTTTCACAAATGGTTTCACGCCTTGTGCTTTACGAGCTACACTTACTAAGGATTCGGTTCTAAAAAAGAAAAATGAGATTTACAATTTTTTTAATGTAGAATTGATATTGAACTTACGTATTCACACAGTCCGCGATTTGTTTATCTGAAAATCCCAACTTCTTGGCCTTTAAGAGTACTTCGTAATTCAAAATACCGTTCTGTGAAATAGTTATAAAATTATTACAATCATAATTAATAGTCTACGGCTATTTGTATGTTTTTAATGAGTGAGTGATGTGTTACCACAGCTTCTTGCTCATCAGTCACAGCATCCTTTAATTTTGGTTCCAACTCGGTTAATTCCAATTCACATAAGATTATATTTCTCATTTTGTATAGAAACCATGGATCTATTTTAGTCAAACTATACAATTTTTCTATTGTGTAACCAGCACGCATAGCTGCAGCTAAAACCAACATTCGTTTATCTGTTGGATAGATTAGCTCCTAAAAAAAATCAAGAAATATGTAAATACTTATTATATGTTATAATTTCCCGAATTATTTTGATTAATATGTCACACTTCTTCTGAAACACTTTTAACAGTGGAATTAAATCCAGTTAACGATTCATCAGCCATACGAAATGCTTTCTGCAAAGCTTCTTCAAACGTTCGACCAATTGCCATAACTTCACCAACACTTTTCATTGAACTTCCAAGCTAAATTTAAAAAATTGAGAGTAAAAAAATTAAAATAAATTAGAAAAATAAAATTTTAGATACTTACTTTAGTGCTCACTTGACTAAATTTCCCAAAGTCCCATCGGGGTATTTTTACTACACAATAATCAAGACTTGGTTCAAAGCAAGCAGTTGTTGAATTCGTAACTGAATTTTTCAGTTCCGGTAAACTATATCCTAAAGCGAGTTTTGCTGCAATATAAGCTAATGGATAACCAGTTGCTTTACTAGCTAAAGCTGAACTTCGTGATAATCTTGCATTAACTTCAATGATGTAATACTAGAAATTAAAAAATTGAAGTTTAATTAATAAATTAATAAAAAATTTATTAAAAAAATCTACATGTAATTTACCAATTGAGAATCAGGGCTGAGTGCATATTGAATATTACATTCTCCTACAATTTTCAAGTGGCGAACAACTTTAATCGCTGTTGTTCGCAACATATTATATTCAGCATCTGTCAGTGTCTGACTGGGCGCTACAACAATGGATTCACCAGTGTGAATACCTAAAGGGTCCACATTTTCCATGTTACAAACCTTAAAAAAAAAATTAAAAATTTGTATTTAAATTTAAATTTAATTTTTAATTTTTAAATTTTTTTTGGAAATTTTCAATCCAGAAAATAAAAAATTGCAATTGTGAAATTTGTTTCATTCTCTTCAAATTTACCGTAATGCAATTATTGTACGCATCCCGTACTACTTCATATTCAACTTCCTTCCATCCCATAAGTGACTTGTCAATCAAAACTTGATTTGAATGAATAAAGGCTTGCCTAAGAATATTCAACAACTCGTCTCTATTATTAGCAAAACCAGAACCAAGACCTCCTAAAGCAAAATCAGCTCGAACTAAAACCGGGTAACCAAGATCTTCAGCAATAGTAATAGCCTAGATAAATTAAAAATTAGTTCACAGTTAAAAATAATTAAATCCAATAATTACTTCATCTTGATTAGTGGCTGAAGCACTTGGAGCAACTTTTTCTCCAATTTCAGCCATCATACTCGAAAATAATTTACGATCTTCGGTGTTTTTTACGGAACAGATTGGAGTACCAAGCACACGAACATTATATTTGCTTAAAATTCCATTACCATTCAATTGCAATCCACAATTAAGAGCTGTTTGACCACCAAAAGTGAGCAAAATTCCATCAGGTCTTTCAGATTTGATCACTTCTTCCACGTAATGTTCAGTAATCGGTAAGAAATAAACATTGTCAGCTAACCCTTTTGATGTTTGAACTGTAGCAATATTTGGATTAATTAAAATTGTGTAGATTTTTTCTTCACGAAGTGCTTTAATCGCCTGAAATTAATTAATTCAATTAATTAATAATGTCCAAATTGAAAATTAATTTAAAAAAGATTAAATTTACCTGTGATCCCGAATAATCAAATTCCCCTGCTTGACCAATACTTAAACCACCAGAGCCTAAAATGAGCACTTTTCTAGGTTTTTGAATTATAGGATTATCACATATTTCCAAACACTTGTTCAATATTGACTTAATATTTGGTCTGAAAAATTATTTATTAAAAATTAAATTATTAAATGATTATGATGCAGGTATTTCATATAAATATATACATTTTTCCAGTTTTGGATACATTAACTGCTTCCAAAAAGACATCAAAAAGCGTTTCCAAGTCAGTTGGGCCTGCTTTATGTTCAGGATGAAATTGCACACTGAAAAATATAATTTTGTTACTAACAAATTATTGTTTTTATTATTATATTAATATAAACCTGAAAAATGGTTTTGAGGAATGTATTATTCCTTCATTCGAACTGTCATTGCAGTTAGTAAAAAATGTTTCCCAATTTTCTGGTAATTCAAAACTATTTACAGCGTAGCCATGATTCTGTGAGGTTATAAAACAACGTCCACTCCCATCATGGGTACAAGGTTGATTATGTCCTCGATTGCCAAACCTAATTTTAAATTTTACATTAAAAAAATTATAATACATCACTATGGAAACCACATTTAGTACAAAATATGCACAAAAAATCGTTTAAGCTAATAAGGAAAAATCAAGAGCATTTTTGAAATTTTTGTTTAAAATCCGATTAAATTCACATAAATTTTTACAAATTTGAAAGTATTTACTAAATTTTATGTAAAATTTTGTTTCCCTAAACAATATGATTTGAAATGTGATTTCCATATATGTAACAAAATATACTTCATTTTATAAGTTGCCATTCCAGCAGCTTGAGCTAGAATTTGATTTCCTAAACAGATTCCAAATATCGGTTTGCATGGTTCCGCTGAGAGAGCATCAGTAATTGTTTTCACTGTCTCTATGCACTGGGTAGGATCACCTGGACCATTACTTATAAAAAGTCCATCATATTCTATAATAAATTAAAATTATTATTATGAAATTAAGTACGGATTCGTGGATTCGTTATATCTCACCATTAGCATCTAATTTATAATTCCATGGAACCACTTTAACTGCAGCACCACGCTCAATTAGACATCTAACTTGATTATACTTTAATCCACAATCTATCATAGTAATTCTTGGGTTTCCGTTTGAATTGTATTCTTTTACATCCTACAAAATTTATTTTCAATTTTAAAAAGATGTAATTACAAGTAATAAATATGACAAAAAGATAAATTACCAAACAAGACACTTCTGCTACTAAATTTCGTTCATTCGGATCAGTAAATTCAAGACAAGTTGGGTCATCAGATTCCAAAACAATCTTTAAATATTAAAAAAAAATTAATTAATTTTTCTTTACATTATTATAATTTCTCTTACTTTTCCTAAAATTGATCCTTTCGTTCGAACTTTTTTAGTTAATTCCCTTGTATCAATTCCTATCAATAAACAAATTAAAATAAATTTTTATAATTAAAAACGTAATATTTGTATATTGCAACCTTCAATGCCAGGTATTCCTTCACTTTCCATCCATTTGGACAATGATGTACTCGCATTCCAATGATGATAGTTCTCGCTAACTTCTCCAGTAATTAATCCAGAAGCCCATATCCTTTCTGACTCAAACCATCTAAACAAACGTGTTTTTGTTTTTCTTTATTAATAAATAAAAACATTATAATATTAAAATAAAATAAATTTTACTTCGGAATGTCAAATTCATCCCTTTCATTAGAAGGAACACCATAATTTCCAATTAAAGGATAAGTTAAAATAATAATTTGAGATCTGTATGATGGGTCTGTGAGAGCCTCTACATAGCCAACCATTCCAGTTTGAAAGACTGTAAATAATAATCAAAAATAAATAAATTAAATTAAATATCACCGAGTTAGTTTTATTGAATATTTACCAACTTCTCCAGATATGCTTTTTGTGGCACCAAAATGTTTCCCAATAAAAACGCTTCCATCTTCAAGATACAAATAAGCCTTCATTTTCTTTGTAAAAAGAGTGATTCTGAAATTAAAAAAAGTAATAATAATAAAAAAATAACAATATTGTTTACATATTTAATGAAATTCAAAATCGTCTGCTCAAATAATAAACAAAATTGCCACTAGAGCGATGTAGTGGATTTTGATTACGTCAACCGTTCTTTTTTTGTTTAGTTTAGCATGCGTGGAAGTCAGAGCAAGTTCGGGTTGCCGTTACCAATTACCTTGACTGCTATTTCACAGTTGTTCGTAATAAAACTTTAAATTTTTCTTTAAATCAACTTATTTCAACTAAAAATTTGACAAATTAAATACTATTATCTAAGATTCTCGTGTGTTAGTCTTAGTATTTGAAACGTGTGCTCAGAAAGATTAAACCAGATTTGTGCCAAACAAATTGAAAATAAAATAAACAAACAACGTTAAAGCCTTAATAAAATGACAAAACCGGTTAGAATAATTGTCTAAAAAGTAATCTTACACTTAAATTCCAAAGATGAAATCTTAACAAAGGTTTGTCTATTCTGTGCTAATGGAACAAGTGCTGCCATTAACATGATCACATGATCATTACGTCACCTTACAAGACTTTCAAAATAAACGCAAAATTGTTTGATTTATTTGAAAGAATGGAGAAGAAAATAGATTTAACTGTATAAAAAGAGATCTGGCTATGAAAAGAAAAAATAAAATCCATATTCATTAGACATAATTCAAAAATCAAAAATGCTTTGAAAGAACAGGGAACAGAATTTTTAGAAAAATTAATAAAGAAATAATATTAGCAAAGTTTGATAAAATAAATTAAAAACTAACCAAAACGTTGTTCAAAATTGGATCACTTGGATGGTGTGGACTGTGTTGCGATATGCAGTCGTGTAGGTTATCTACACTACTCAATCTACTTTTACTAGGAAGATATTCAGATTTAAGCATATCTATCAACAATTTAAACAATTTGGTTGGCTGGTGATATCGATTATGATTCATTAAACACGTTGATACATGAAAGCAAGATGTATGCCTAGTACGGTGGCCCAGAAGGGCAAGAAGTTATTTTTACGATAGCTTTCAAAATTATATTTTTGGAATATTTTTTCATAATTAGTGTCTCTACAAAAAATTTTATTTCTAAAATAATTTTGGGGGGCGGCATTTTTGCTCCAGGGGATTTTTTTTTTGTTGCTTTTTGTGTCCTGTTCATCTTTTTTTTTTTTTTACCAAAAGGGCGGCATTTTTAAATTTTTGACTTTCCGCACCGGGTAGAACTAAACCTAACTACGCCACTGGTTTTACTTGTTATTTTTATTTCATTTTATACAAGAAAATTTAGAAAAATTTATTTGAGCTGTACAAATTCAATATTAGTCGAGCAATTTTATTTCCTGACCTGTAATATGTTTCAACAACATTTTGACCAAACATTTTATTGGCTCCAACCATAAACCCCTTTAGAATGGGGTTATGCTTCAACTCAACAATAATAAGGTCCTGTGAATAAAATTAAAAAATAGTTTATTTTTGTCCTGGAAATTCATTCATTGTATTTTAAGTGGTGGTTTAGTGTCTTTATAAAATACGAAAATTGAATAATTATTCATAAATTTTTTATTTGTTTTTTGTACTTGTTGGTTTTTAGTTGCATTTATACGTTATTCATAAAACTAATTTGTTGTTTCCACCACGAAATGGATTACAGTAAATTGCTAATGGGTAGAATTCCATGTCTGAATTAGATCCTTTGACCTGATAAACCCATCATAATTCCAATAGATAATTCTAGTAAATTCGAAAAAAAAGTTTTAAAATATATAAGCTATATTCCCAAGCAAAAACGACTTTATTTTGATTGTTTTAGTTTGGCTTCGTTTTCATCATTTTACTAAAAATAATAATGTAAAAGTTTCAACTCTGGGAATGTAGGTAGAAAAGACGGCCTATTTTCGCAATTGAGTGGAGTTGATGTTATTTTGGACAATTTTAATAGGACAAATAATCAAAATTACGTGATTTTCGCTGTTTTTAAGCCAGCCTTTATAGCATTTATAATTTTGATCATGTTAACGTTTTATTCTGACCTGGTCTAAAAAATTGTGAAATCAGGTGCAACATCACAGAGCTTTTTTTATATGCAAATTTCAAGCGTATTGGCCCAGTGCTCCGATCGGGTCGGGTTGGGTCGGGTTCAGATCTCAACCCGACACTGGACCATTTTTTCAGGTCGGGTTTGATTTTTACAGGTCAGATTGGAAGCCCAACCTGACCTGA
>JAQFZN010001917.1:0-13351 GCA_034687075.1 Geophilus carpophagus
AAAATCACCTTACAACTCATATTAACAAAATGGCGGCAAATTTAAATCCGGCGCTCTTGTTGGGACACCCTTTATTATCGTGTTTAGAGAATAAAGTAGAAAAAATTCTTAGATTCAAGCAAATGATATTAGATATTTTATTTGAAATAAAAAAAAAATTACAGTTGTAACCAGCGTTTTGTCGCATATGAGAACAAACATTCTGTTAGTTCAAGAATAGTGAGAATACTAAAACCTAAAAAAAAGCCAAGATTTCCTCCAATATCACTCAAGCAAGCTCGAAAAGTGTAATAATATTTTTCGACAGTATGTTCAAACGTTTGATCAGCAAAATAAAACTTTACTAAGGTATGAGACTGATTGTATAACTTCTCAATAACGTTAAGTGTGTTTACGTAGATTGTGTTCTCACAAATACCTGGGCAACTGCAATCAGCTACACTGAATTTATTATATGCTTCGCTGTTGTACAGGTGTAAAGCAATATAGTTGTTATCCCAGGTGCAGTTTCTTGATAAATGTGTTTGAGTGTAATAAGGCACACTAAAATATAAATAATTACGTATAACTTACCGTGTTATTAGCATTTTATAAATAATGATAATAAAAATTAAAACCTGCACTCTTTGGACATTAATTTTTCAACACAGTTGTTGAAACATTCCAACCATTCATCTTCAGAAAAACAGGGTTTACTTTTCTTGTTCATGTACTGAAACTAAAAAAAGTACAAAATTATTACTTTTACCAATTTCAAAAAGTTTAAAAAAAATCACTTGTTTTCTTTGAAGTTGTACATGCATTTCATATCCTTGAAATGCTTCAAACGACTGATAAAATGACTTATGTTGTCTATTTTTTTTGTTTTCGTGAAATACAGACACCTATGCAATTATAACTAATTTGTATATAAATTATTTACTACTAGTTAACTTTGAATCTTACCATAAAAGCTACTTTAGGTTGTTGAAGTGTTTCTTCAATAGATTTAATTAACTGCGTTTCATTAGTTTTCTTCTTTTGTTCATTTAATCTCTCAATTACATTTTGATGAAACCGATTTTTATGCAAAACTTTAATGTAAGTTAATGGCCCTCGGTAATCGATTTCAGAAGCTATTTGTTTTGTATAAAAACTAACTTAATACAATACTATCAGAAATTTGAGAAAATCTATTCTTTGATTAAGTAATTTCAGCTAAACAATTTCTTAAACAGCACATAAACAACTTACAAGCATTTGAAACAAAGCATGATCCCCAAAATGTTGCAATATTAGTACCAGGATTGGGCACTTCCTTTCCTAATAACCCACAGCTTCCTTCAATCCCGTACACGCCACACTGCAAAAATGTTTAGATTGAAACTATAAACTGCCTAAACATAATCCAAATTATATTTTACAGGAATAAAGTGAGAGAGATCACTTGATTTAATAGCAATTAATGACCATAATTCTTGAATAGTTATTGGAGGAATGCTATCGAAACGTGGAAAATTTTTAGCCATAGCTGCAGCATATAGATCTTTTGTAGTACAAATTTTATTTGTTTCCAGGCATTCGCTTATTTCGTTAAAACTACGCTGCATATTTCGAAGCACTCCAGGGCAAATGTAAATTGCTGGAAATGATACTTTACTGCCATCTACAATTTCAGTTTGAAGAAAAGTTGGAAATTCAAAGTACAGTTTTACACATTGCACTAATTGAAAACAGCAGAAAATACTGAAAACTAGAAATACAATTAACCAAAAGAATCTTTTGCGCCAACTGTTGGAGCTGTTTAGAACTTCTGCCAATCCTGCGATACTGATTTTTCTCTCGTCATAATTTTTTATTTTATGAATTTTTTTGCGTTTTATCCATTTACTTTTGCGTAAGTGTTTTGTAATAACTTGTCTCTTGTAAAAAGCAAAATTGTGACTTTTACCTGGAATCCAATGAGTGAGAGTTGAAATACTATTATTCATGATAAAAATATAATCTAAAATTAAAAATATTATTTTTCTTTTAAATTAAAATTTAAGCAATATTAACAGCAAAAATAAAATAAAACAAAATTTAAAGTCTTACCAATACAGATTGATTTATAATACAAGTAAATGTAGAGCGCAGCTGCCACTGCTGCTTACAGTGTTATCAACTTTTATATTGAATAAAGATTACAAGCAAGTTATACATTACAAGCACTTATTATAAAGTTGTTTACTGTTCACAATTCATTCTTTAATACAATAATTTACGACTTCCGAATAATTTTGATGTTATTTCATTATTACATCGATCACAAAAATCAATTTTAGGAAACTTATTTGATAAATTATCGGATTTTTACATGTTACAACATTAATTATAATAACTTTTAAAAACAAACTTATTGCAGTTACTTTAATATCATAATCAATAGATTCATATTATTATATCATTAATAAATGTCATTTCTAATAGAGAGTTTATCATGAGCGCAGTCAACTATAATGTTTAAATTGATTTTATAAAAAAATAGGCATTAAGTTAAGATCCATTAAAACTTTCCATTTAATGTGCTAAGAGTAAACAACAATAAAAATGAGTTTATTGCTTCTTGTGTGTGCTTATTATTCATCTTACCGTTCCTATTGTTTTTAGCTATAAATATAATTGTTTTTTAGATTAAATAGTATGCAAATTCTCTTCATGCAGCAGCAAATAATTTATTATACTTCATATATATTATACAATTAATTTGCAAAAATTTCGTAAGAAATTTTTATAATTTTTTTTTAGTTGAAATATACATTTTCATAAATCAAATTTACCACTCTATATATGGTATATTTGATCGGTATTTTAACATTCGGGTGTATCATCCTTGCATTACTTAAAAAACAAAACCGTTAATTATGTAAAAAGGCACTTCAGGTAAAATAAAATGTGGTCAAATGGTTCCTGCCCAAAAACACACAAAATAAAATTTCCTTTATGAAATATTAAAGATCTGCCTGCAAATCAATAAATTAAAAAATTTAGGACATAACAAAATCTACTAGAATAAACTCAACAAATTAACAGTGCAGTTGATAAAAATATAAAGCTACAATAAAAAAATGCTTTTGAAATATATCACAATCGTATGCTAAATATAATTACAAAAATTACGGTTCAACACAATAGCTATTTTCTTCAATACAATTTCCTCCAAAAAAATTAACTTTTTATTTTTGGTAAAAATATAACAATAACGAAAATACCACATTAAACAAACCCATACGAAATAATCAATAAAATTAAATTGAAGTAGTCATAACAATTAAATATTAAAATTTAAAAATAATAAACAAAATAATGAACAAAATAATGATAATCGTAATAATAATAAAAATAATTTTTCACTGAGCAGCGCTACTGCTCACTTTAACAGCTGTGTCGTTTTTAAAATTAACGACTATAACAGTAATATTGTCCACAGATCCCCTCAAAAATGCTTGATGCGTTATGTCCCATGCTCCGTAAAGCCTTTCGTTCAATCTACTCTGCACAAATTCAACAGCTTCACTATTTGAAAAAGTGTCCCATAATCCATCCGATGCTAAGATCATGAATTGAGGTTTAAGATCATCGAGATCAAAAGTCAGCACATCAGGTTCAGCAATAACTAGATTTCTATCTTTCAGCGGATAATCACCCAAAGCTCGAGAAGTTGCTAAAATTCCAGCTACACGCCACACACCATTAAACGCGACGAAACCGCCAGCTTTTTTTATGCGTTTACGTTCTTTCAACTAAAAAATAAAAATAAAAATATTGTTATTAAAATATTTATTTACATATTTATTATTTCAATTACCATTTGAGGTTTATGGTCGAATGATAGAGGAATTGCATTCCCCTTATTATCACATATAACTCCTCGTGAATCACCAACATTTGCTACAACTAATTTATTTTTGTGCTGCAATGCTATCAACGCAGTTGTACCTTGAAAAATAATAATAATAATAATTAAATTTAAAATATTATAGATAAATAAAATTTCAATTGCTGTGTTACCTGCAATATCACGTCTCTGTTTTGCTATAGTGATTAATTCTTTATCCACATTTAAGATTTCTTCAGTTAAAATTTGTCCGTAATTTATAGCACCATCCAATGTAGCTGAACCGACTAACCTTTCCGAAAGGCTTTTAAATAACGTTTTTTCGACAAAATCCGATGCTGTCTGGAAGTAATTTAATAATAAATTATATAATCTGTAATAAATAATACATTTTCTTCCAATATGCTAATTAAAAACAAATTAAGGAGGTCTTTAAGAAAACAGGAAGTTAAAAAACAAGTTAATTAAATACATTTTGAAGGCCACTAAGCAAAAGGGTAAAAAAGAAAAACAACAGTGCCCCATGCATGTCTTAGAACATTTTTAAATGCGGTAAAAATAACAAAGTTATAAAAAATAAAATAAAAAAAAAAATCCCGAATTCAAAATCCAACTTAACTGAAAACAGTTTAAAATATATTTTATCAATCTTTCCAAGTTTTAATTACATTTTATATAAATAGATATTTATCATCATTTAAATCTCAAATTTTAAAAAATTGAGATGCCTTTGCTGAATGATATGACAAGTTAATTTTATATATTTTTAAAATTAAATTACTGTACCTGTCCTCCGTGTCCATCAAAAACACCGTATAAACTAATTCCGGTATTTTCAACATCTGTTATGATATTGAACCTATCTTCCATCGTGGGTCTTCTGCCTTGAATCGCGTACACTGCGGCATTTCCGTCCTTCAACTTCCATTCTGATTTAATGGCTGCATTTGACACAAGAAATCGGAACCCGTTTCTTGCAGCTGAATGAATCCCAACTGCGATTTGTACTCTATTCACTAAGGTTTTCAGCCATAATTCCACTGAGTGGAAAAAGAAAAAAAGAACTAGCAAACAAAAACCAACTAAAATTGTCTCTGGTTTGAGCAAGTAGAGCTTTAGAACCCGTAGTATGTAAATAAGTGGTGCAGCATTGAGCGGCCAGTTAGACACTATTTTCGATAGGAACCTCATATGGGACAGAAAAGTTTGATGAAAGAGCTCGTCTTCTAATTCGTCATCCATTATTTGATGACTCGACCGAGGATGATTTCCGATTCCGGATTCACGTTTACGTATCGCACCTTGAGTGTGCGTTACTAACTGCAGGATGATGCTCTAATTGGATAGAGATTAATTTTTAGAAAGTATTTTTATTATTTAATTTTTAACTTATATTTTAGAAATGATGTTTTTATTTATTTAGTAGAAAGCAAACCTAATGTAAAGTTAAAAAGAGATCAAATTTAATGTTAGTTTTAGTCTTTCAGTAGACAAGTTTTCAGTTTTAATGGCTGCTCGCTATCACGACATCTAATGACAAAAGATAAAAGTTGAAAAAGTCACCTGCGACGATGTAAATCTATTTTCCCTTCCAACTTGCAATATTATTCTGATTATTGATTAGCAGGAATTAAATTAAATTTCTTATGATTTTTAAAATTAATCTGTTTCTTTAAAGGGCTGAAAAAAATTCAATTTTACAGATCACTAAAAACCAAAAGATGCCAATACATCACTTAATAAAAATCATATTTAGGTGAAAAATGATCACTTTTTATTTCACATTTATTGCATAATTTATAATAATAATATATAAAAAAAATTAATTTCAAAAATTGTTTAAATTCAGGTCAATGTTTCATAAGCTGCCTAGCAAAATAAATTCAAAATAAAAATTTGGAATGATTAAAAAAAAAAATCTAACACGTTTTTAAAAACCACAACACTCTTTTAAGGCCCCTATGTTGCATTTATAAATGTAACAATTATCATAACTCTCATTAATTTACATCTCCCTACACCCTGCTTTAAAATTAGAAACAACTAAGGTCACTTGCCAGAAGAAAAACAGTTAAATCACATTTATAATGCATTTCAAACAAATACTCTTGTCAACATAAATAAATTAAGCTATTTAAATTCATGATCTGGTCATCTGTGACTATTTTTGGTCAATTTCTAACTGCTATGGCCAATACACCACAACTTATTGACTTAATATCACCATGCCCTCTCTATGGCTCATTAAAATATCCGTATAACTGAGTGTAATGGTCAAAATCCATCAGGACAGACAACACAACAAAGTGTTTTGTTTCCCAATAACAATATGGCCGCTGTGTTGGTTAGATTAAGCAAGAAACTGCCAGAAGCAACAAATCATGAATTTAAAAACTATCTACAGAGCACCACACCCAAACATCAAGAGTAAATCCAGTTTTTTTATTCCGTTTTTTTATAAACTTAGAATAACTTCTTCATAAAACTCAATTAAAACCCAGAGAAAAATTTTTTCTTTTTGTAATAATATTATGTATTAAAAGCCATCATATTTATCTTCTTTATTAGTAATCTCTTCTTGTCGGTGAATATCCAAATCGTGAATCATGCAAGTGATATCCGGTCATTGGATTCACCATATTCACACCAGTTTGAGGTTGTGGTGGAGCATGATGGTGGTGACTGACTCGAGGTAAAAAGTTGCCCTTTGATCGCTGTCCACTACTACCTGCACTACGCCTCATGTTACTGCGTTCACGATCCATCTCCATATCTTCTAATTTTTGAGTCAAGTTCAATTTCTGTTGTATAGACATGCGCAAAAGAGCATTGAGCGTTTTCTTCTCTTCTTCAGCAGCTGATAACTTGTTTTGCAGTTCACCGATTTGCGAAACGTATTCTTCGC
Source organism: Geophilus carpophagus (assembly GCA_034687075.1). NCBI lineage: Eukaryota > Metazoa > Arthropoda > Chilopoda > Geophilomorpha > Geophilidae > Geophilus > Geophilus carpophagus. The sequence goes on from JAQFZN010001917.1 coordinate 6,762, forward strand.
ACCTAGCTGCGAACATGGAGCGCAAACTGGCAAATGTGAGCGCGTCTTCTTTTAATGCTTTCAATTCATGACGTAATTTATGCATGGTATCGCTCACCACACATTTCTCATTCTCATATTTCGATTTCAAATTAGCCAAAGCCACTTCTGCAGTTTGTTTATTTGCCTTGAGAACGGTTCGTAAAGTTTGAATTTGCTCCCTTTTTGTACTCAAAAGGGACTTTAATTTCAGAATTTGTTCCTGCAAATCCTCTTTCTCGACCTCGCCGCCTGAAGATATGTCATTGGCTGTTGGTGATGTCGATCCCGAAAGCGCAGATGCATTTGCTTTTTGTCGAAGATGTTCCAAAGTAGTATCGACAGCTTTTCTTAAATGTTTCACTTGATCTTTAACAGTTTCTACCAATTTGGTGTAATTAGCAGGATCAGAACGGGAGTCGAGTGACATATTTGTTGATAATTTATTTCGTAAAGCGTCTAATCTTTCCGAATCTTCGTTCGATGATTCCAAACTATCACCTTCTTGACCAGCAATTGCTGGTAAACGAAGTTGTCGGACTTGTCGAACATGATCTAACATGACATGTTGTGGCGTTTCACCATTTACCATGCAAACATGATGGTACATTTGCGCTAATGCTTCTGAGATAGTAACCAATTCATCCTGCGACGCAGTTAAACTTGAGAAAGATAATTCCGACATGTTGTTCAACAACTTCACATCATCTTGTAGGTCTACAATGCGGATTTCATAAGCTGCTTCTTTTCCTTTAACTCGCGCCATATCATCACGTAATGATGACATCAGATTTTCACCATCTCTAGGCGATGATGTTATCGTGTTTTGGATTTTTTCTAATTCATTTTGGGTATCTCTGATATATTTAGATGCCAAGTTGAAACGGTGTACATGTTGATCCATTAATTTCTTTAGTACTAATGCCTCTGCAACTTCATTCTAAAATAAATAAAATGATTTAAGATAAAGGAATAAATATTAAATCTTAAAATTTCTTAATTACATCTTGACTTTTCTGAATTTCATCTTCCTGCATTTTTGGTAAGTCCTTATAAAACGCGGCCAATGATTGTAATAGAGCTAACACATGTGCGCAACGTATTTGCTCATACGTAACTTCGTTCTGTCTACGATTAGCCAAATCTTGCATTTCTTTCAGATGGTTAGTTAAAATTGTTTTATCAGTTTCTAATTTTTCCACTTGTTGTTCAAGTTTCTTGATTTCAGTCATGTGTAGTTCGCTGTATAAATCACCAACTCCAGTTTGGTTAGGTGATAAGGCACCTAAAATAAAACAAAAAGCAAAATATTAAATTGTGCAATTGTAAAAAAATGTACAATATGGCTGTCGTAACTACCATCAGAGCCTGAGTTAGCTTTCATGAAATCCTGTTCAATCTTTTTCAAAACTGGCGCATCTTCATCTCCTTCAACATCATCTAAGATTCCACCTTCACCACTCAAATCTGAAATTTTAAGAAAAACAAGTAATTAATATTCTAGAATTCTGTAAGAAGAGTTTTCAAAATAATTTTGCTGTACTGATCAAATATTTATAAATTCAATTGCAAATGTAAAAATATTTCAGTTTAAATACATTAATTAATTAAATTTTACTGTTATTTTTTTACAAAATTTTTCGTTGAAACTTAAAAAAATTACAAAACTAAATTTAGAATGTTAATTTTTTTGAGCTATTTTGGCACTTTATATATAGCTTTAGACGCGGATTTTTGTCAGTATCAGTATCTATAGTCAGCGAAAATTCTATTATCATAAATTTCTGCAGTGTTTCTTCGCTAAATTCAGAAAATGTACATCTTTTGTTTGTCTTTCTAGCCATCAGTATTACAAAATTAAATTAAAACAAATGATGTCACTTAAATAACTTCAATAACATAAACACTAACCTGCTAATTTAAATCGATTATAATTTAGTTTATTATAAGAGATCTGTTGATCCAATTCCTTCCTTAAAACATATTTTTGTTCCCGTTCAGCTTGTAAAGATTCTAAAGCTTCATCCAGTTGTTTCAAAGCAAGCCTTTTCAAATTTGATACTTCTTCCATTTGTCCATTCAGAACATTCACTTCTTCTTGCAAACGTCGTAATTCATGTTTCGCACCTTCAAATTCTACCTACAAAAACATTATTCTTACTGTTACAATTTATATAAATTTATTTATGTAAATAATTTCCAACTTACTTGTGACGATCGCAAAACAGAAACTTGCTTTTGCAAACTTATATTCTCCTCTTCCAATTCAGAATAATCAGCCAGCATTCTTGTTTCTCTAGATTTAAGCTCCCTCACTTCTTGTTTTAATATCTTTTTCTCCGTTTCAGATGATCCTTTAAATTTCTGTAGTTCACTCGCTTCCTGGACCAAGTGCTCCTTCTCGCAGAGACATCTGTCCAATTCGTGACGTACCTAAAATCATTAAATTAAATTAAACTCTAAAACATTACTTTTTAAATAAAAAAAAAAAAATTTAAAATCTAAAATTACAAGCACGTTTGAATGTGATAAATTATTATACAAGTTATATATATTGATTATTTTAAGTTTTGTATGCTTTGATATTTTATTAGAAATATAGGAAATTAAATATGGACCTAAAAATAGTAACAAGACACCTCCCAAGTAATTTACCTTTAAACGTAGCTTGAAAGACTTAAAAATATTTTAAATATATTTTTTTAAATTTGATAATTTAACTAAGATTAAATGAAATTAATTTTAAAAAACATTCTGTAATTCAAACTGATTTAACCTGTTTGAGTTCATTTTCCAATTCGACAATACTACTAGTTAAACTAGCTTCCCGATCTGCAGTTTCCGATAGAAGGCTTTCCTCTTGTTCAATTCCAGTTTTTGTTGACACTTTATGAGTTGTTTGAAACTTATTCAAGGCCTAGAAGTAATATTTTTAGAAAGCAATCAATAGAAATCAACAGGCACAATTAAAATAAATCCCAAAACGACTCTAAATACTTGCCTCTTTGACACAGTGAAGTTCGTGCCGCGTGTTTTCGTATAGATTTTCGTACTCTTCGCATTTTTCTTGCCAATTACTTTTTTCCTTGAGCAAATCCAGGCCATATTGGGCGGATTGAATTTTGTCGTAATTTGCTTGAGCCAATTCCCGTTGTAAACGCTCCACTTCTTGTTTGAGATCGTCGATCGTTTCCACCACGTCAGCCATGATTGTTTATAATTATTAGTAATAAACAGAAATTCTAATTTTTAACTTTTCGCACAAATCGATTGCATATCGGATCGTTTCTGCCACCATCTTGGCAGTCGTGACAGAAAAGATAAAAGAAAGATGATCATTGGTGAGTTATTTCTTGTAATTCCAATTCTCATTGGTTGATTCGTGTTTGGCATTCCATCACAACAAAACTGAAATTAGCACGTTTTTAAATACGTTATAATAAAATAATTTTAAAGACTATCATATTGTAGCGTGACAAATCGGTACTTAAACAATAAACATCGTCATTTCTTTTTTTCCGTTTATTACTTTCAAGTGCCGTCATTGCCACAATAATTCTACTTTTTGCCGCTTGGGTGTTAATTCGCCTGCCATTTTCTTTTTGAAAAAAACCAAAACTTTTTTCACTTTATAATCACATTTGATATTTTTAATTATGATTATTTACAAATTTTAAATTGTTTTTATAACGTTTATCATAAATTGTACAATTTTTCTTGCTTTGAGACATAATTCGAAATTTACAATTTTTAAACTTTAAACCAGTATACTATTTTTCTCAAATTAACAATACTGAAAACAACTTCAATCCGTTAATTTTTATAAAATGAATACAATTTTTGAATTTTAAATTTTTTACAAATCCGGATTAACTTTATTCACTTTTCCTATTTCCCCCCTCCCATAAAATCCAACTTAGCAAAAAATGAATTTGTTCTAGTAAACGTCAGTTTAATTTTGTTTCTGCTGGGTTAAGTCGAATTCAAAATTTTAAATTATTCAGGAATAACAAAAAAAAGATTAAAATTAACAACATTTCGCAAACATTTCTTCGATTTCATTTCTGCTTTTCATACGATCAGTTTCCAATTTTTTCTCACGTACCCACCATGCAACCGATGTCCTCTTAGGCACTGGATGAACACTCACACTCGATCTTAGTCTGGTTTTAACGGCCAATTCTTGATGAGTCAATTTTCTCAAACTCCCGTCAGAACACTGTGGGCATTTCGTTGGGCATTTTTTCGCTCGCTTTGGTCTACAAGTTCGGCGCTTAGGCTTGGATTTGCATTTTGGTTTTGGTTTTGGACATGGTGGCGGACATCTACGTCGGCGCTTTGGTCGTCGACATTTTGGTCGACATTTTGGTTTAGATTTTGATCGACATTTTGATTTAGGTTTTGGTCGACATTTTGCTTTACGTCTTGCTTTACGTTTTGGTCTACATTTTGGTTTAGATTTTCCTGGACATCTTCGTAGACAAGTTGGTAGATAGTTTGGTGGGCCGCAAAGAGTTGGGCAGCATAGAGGTTGGCAAGTTGAAGGTGGGCATAGAGGTGAGCGTAGAGGTGGACAAGGAGGTGGACATCTTGGCGGGCACTTTGGTGGGCACGGACGTTGTGGTGGACACATTGCTGAATCCTTTGGTGAGCACGGAGGTGGTGGTGGACCCTTTGGTAGACATTTTGGTAGACACTTTGGTGGGCACCTTGGTGGGCACTTTGATGGGCACTTTGGTGGGCACTTTGGTGGGCACTTTGGTGGACACTTTGGTGGGCACTTTGGTGGGCACTTTGGTGGGCACTTTGGTGGGCATTTTGGTGGGCACTTTAGTGGTGGTGGAAACTTTGGTTTTGGTGGACATTTTGGTGGAGGACATGGGCATTTCTTCAATGGCGGTGGGCCTTGTTTTGGCGTAGAAATGGGTGGTTTACTTTTAGATTTTCCACCCTCAGTGATGTAGTATCTGCCATCACAGTAATTACGTCTTAAAAAAGACATGCAAATTCCCTTTTTTAGAGCTTGTTTGATCATCGTCATAAGATCCCAATCTTCCATTGGGATTACTGTAGTCATGCGAAGATATCCGAAAACTTCAACTGCAGTTGCACCAAGGCCACAGTTCATGTGTTGAAGAGCATTCATAACCATTTTGAAAAATTTATCCGGTGATAGACTACACGTAGGCATTTTGATTTTTTTTGTTTTATGAACCCAGCAGCAAGAAATGAAGGAGCTTAATGGCGGTAATAATTTTTTTTCTTACAATAAATTTCGAATATACTAAATTGTTACTATGGTAATCAATAAATCTGTTGAAGAGTTCTGTTCAATTGTTTGTAAGCGAGTTGTGTGACTGTTTAGAATGTGTTCATTTTGAGTAAGAATAAATTGAATTTTTTTTTTAAAAAGTTGTTTTGAATTAATAAAAATATACAATTATAAAAATTAAAAAATGTATAATTATAAGTATTTTTATATTTTTTACATGTTTTTCTTGGAGTTTTCATTTGATTATCATTGACATTTTATTTAATTGGTATTTAATATTTAATATTCCGTATTAAGCAAAAAATATTTTGCATTTTATTCCTAACTTGAATTTATTTTCTATAGAAATGAAAATCATCAAACAAACAAACAAACACAACAATTCATACAAACAATTACGAAATTCATTCGGTTTCAATGTGTTCATTGCACAAAACGGAGGTTAAAAAATAAACGATCGTCTCGCAAAGCAAGGAATAAGTACCTGTAAAAATTATATGAAACATTAATTTAATTAAATTAGTAACAATTTTGTTTTTCAGATGAAAGACCACGCAACCAAGTTTCTGTAGCTTTCGCCATCGACACCGCATTTTACATCTTTTTATTGTTGCTTGTTGTCATAGTTACGTACATAACTAGCGTTAATTCTTTCGAATTTAATGGCGGAAAAATAGCGGTTGCCATTTGGTGTGCCTTGCTGCTGGCCATAAAAAATTGAAAATGGAGTGTCCAAGTTCGGAACAGCTATTCAAAATGGTTATCCGATCACTTCAACACATGAATTGTGGATACGGAGCTACACCAGTCGAAATTTACAAGTACATACGACAAACCAAAGCTATTCCAATCGACGATTGTACCTTAATGACAATTATTAAAAAAGCACTTAGGACAGGCGTATGTGCTGGCTATATGCGCCGAAATTACTGTGACGGTCGTTATTACATCGCTAGTCGTTCATGTGGACGATGCAAGAGATTACCACCTATTTGTAAACCAAGATGTCGACTTCCTTGTAAAAAACCAAGATGTCGACCTCTTTGTAAAAAACCAAGATGTCGACCTCCGTGTCCACCCCGATGCCCCCCAAGATGCCGTCCTCCGTGTCCACTTCCATGCCCACCTCTGTGTCGACCCCGATGCCGCCCAAGATGTCGACCTCCGTGTCCACGCCGATGCCGCCCAAGATGTCGACCTCCGTGTCCACCCCGATGCCCCCCAAGATGCCGTCCTCCGTGTCCACTTCCATGCCCACCTCCGTGTCGACCCCGATGCCGCCCAAGATGTCGACCTCCGT
>JAQFZN010001918.1:0-13351 GCA_034687075.1 Geophilus carpophagus
TAAAAAGTTAAATTTCTCAACAAAAAGTTTAGTTCTACTTGAATACTTTCTTTTGCTAATTAGTGTGTGGTCATTGCAGACTAGAATTCAATTAGGATAAGAGTTCTCTAGTGCTTTGAGATGTGTAGTGTGCAACCATCTGCATTTATCTCATCCAATATTTTTTCCCAAAATTAAATGCAGATGGGAAGATGCAGCATTATAAAGTTGTTTACACGGATTTTTATCATTGGATTTTAATAAATGAAATTAAGTTATAAATCAAATTATATCTATAATATTATAGTTCTGTCGAGTGAAGACAAAAGGAATTAATTTGATCAAATTAAAACAAATGCATAAAAGCTGTAATGAAAGTATTTAAACGTTGCATAAACGACAAAGTAATCACCTCATTATTCATCGCAATGCACGAGGCAAAAAGTGAGATAACGCAGATTAGATGCGAGTTTATTTTTGCATGACAGAAAAGAATTAATTTAAGTAATCGACATTCCATATCTAAATGCATAATGGTGTGTCAAAAAAATTATTTCATATTTCCTGGTTAAAATTTTTTTGATGATTTTTTTGATAAGAAACTTTATGATTAAATTGCATTAATTAATTATAGATTTTTGTTGTTTAGTAATAAAGTATATAAGTTCTCGTTTCACTTATTTACGATGGTTTAATTAAATTTTTGGCATAGTTTTCTGTAAATAAACAAACATACCCGAAAAAATGTATTGGCTTCTCATGAAATATTAAGAAATAAGAAAATAAAAATAAATAAATGTAATAAAGTTTGTAAGAATGTTGTTGATGTAAATTATTGATGGGGAAGGTAAATAAAGAGATTCTCTAGATACAAATTAAAGATGGTTATGAATGTGATTAGACGAAATAGCATTTTCTATTATTTTTCATGTTTGTTTACGTTCCTTGGTTGAGTGCATTCGATGCAATAAATTGGCATTGGTGAATGACCTGAACATGAAAGATTACATGAAATTTTACCAATAACAGCTGCACAAAGTTTAAAATGATGGATATTTACATTGCAGATTTGTAACGATTTGTATTTGAAAGTTTGTAAACAGCTTTTATCTTATTAAAGTAAAATATTAAAGGGAATGTATGATTAAATTACAATTTTAATCTTATTTTTATTTATTTCAGGTGAAATCTTTTGACACATTGACTGGAATTGCTGCAAGATTTGATACAACGCCTTCAGAGTTGGTTAAATTAAATCGATTGGCCAGTCGTTTTATATTCCCAGATCAAGTAACAATAATATAAATATTATAGTGAGTAAAATATAAATTGATTTGTTTTCTCTTAGATTTTGTTTGTACCTGCTAAGAATTTGGATTCGTCGGAAGAGTCATCTGATGTTGGTAGTTGTGGAGATGGAGATGTTCAGGTGAGTAATTCTGTGTGCACTACGTAGATATATATTGATTTTTCGATATGATTGCATTCAATTGCTTGCGATTTTATTGTTTCTTTGTTAGAAAGTAATCTATTGAATAATCATGAAAATAAAAGAAATCACAAGTATTGAATTCAGTTATTGAAATTGACGTTAAACTGCACAATTAAGTTAAACTCAAAATAAAATTCTATTTGGACTGAATATTGAGTTTTGTTTGACGTCAATTTGCTGTTGAAAATGTATATAATTTACATAATACTACAAGAAAATGGCTAATGGATGATAAGATCATGTCAGCCATCTCTCGAGAGAGAAAAGTTGAAACTGAGTGATTATGACGAGGAAATTGCTCATGCACCAGAAATCAGGTCGTATATGTTCCTACGCTGATTTGGTTTTGAAATTGCACTTGGTTTTTTTTTTTTTAAATCGAAAACCCAATCCCGATTTTTGAATTTTAACAACATTTGGGATTACTTCTAGGAAAGTGCATTTACCAAAAGTCATTGTGAAAGTTTGTGCATCATGAATTTTATGTGAAAGCTCTTCGTAATGGGAGGGGGAGGGGTTGTTATGATGTTAAATGAGTTTTTTATTGGTTGTTTAAATATGAGATTTTTCTAGGGGTAAGATAAATGTTTGATTTTCTATTGTATTTAATCGGTCGTGAATTACATTAGCTCAAGTCTTGTTGACCATTGGTAAGTTAAAATACGGTTGAGTGGATTGGTGGGAACGTCGTCTTGGAAACGGAAATTAAAAAAAATAGAAAAGAGGAAAAATTGATGCGGCTTATCAAAGGAAACAGAAGTCGAATCAAGAGAATTTGTATAGTTTTGTGCGCGACTGAACTTCAATAGGAAATGAGACGATCAACTGAATTGTATTTCTTTATTTCCGGAAAACACTAGCAAATTTACTTAGAGTTTAGAGGCTTGTAGAAAAATTAAATTTCAACTCACAACGGAACATGTTTATAACATAGTCAACCAATTTTAAAAATAATTTTTTGAGCAATAATTACAATTAGTACTTTCACCTTTTTAAAGCATTTTGCTTCATAAGCTATTGTTAAATAACAACAGCTTTGTTAAAATAGAACTCTTTCTGTTGCTCAAGTTTGTTTATGATGCAAATAGGCTTGAGTATAGATACACTAAACAATTTGTTACTTTGGGAACTAGCAAATGACGTCACAATTCATTTTTGAAGCAAATACGTTCAAAAATGTAATGTGACATCACTTAATCTGCTTTAGCTAGTTACTAGGGTAACAAATTGTTCAATGTATTCATACTCATGCCTATTTGCATCATAAATAAACTAACCTAAAGAAGGAGTTCTGTTTTAACAAAGCTGTTGTAATTTAACAATTACTTATGAAGCAAAATGCTTTAAAAAGGTGAAAGTACTATTTGTAATTATTGGTCAAAAAATTATTTTTAAAATTGGTAAGTATCTTATAGGTACCTTCCCCTTGTCAGTTATTATAATGTCGAATTACATTCGCGTGCATGATTTGATTAATTATCATTCTTTTGATGAAACAATTTTAAAGAAATAAAAAATATTCCAAATTATTGCATTTTATGTCAACAAGTACTTTAGCATTAATTAAAACATTTTAATTGGATAAAAGGATACAATATTTACATTATTGTTTAATTTTAAAATCACAAAATTATTTATTTATTCATAATTTGTTTGTGATATATACATTTATCTTTATCAAATATGTATTAAACACGCCTTTAAAATGAAATAATAATAGGTAAACAAGATGCAAATTTTTAAAGCGTAGCAATAGAACATCAATTCTAATTTCAAAACACGAATAACCTTGAATTAGATTAAAGACACCGCAATAAAATGAAATTGTTCGCTGCAAAAATATCTGGCTATCGGCCATTGTCTTTCCTCGTTGAACCAGTCTTGCTCACGGATATATGAAACGTTTTATGTCTACATTGCACGATTTGTAAACACAGCCCACGTAGCAAATACAGTTCACGGTAATATCAACATTTTAAGCTTAACTCCGTTTACAGTTCCGCTTCCCTTCGACTGTAAATATGCCAACTGTGCAGTGTGAAATACTTGTACGATTTTTGTTTTTATGTATCCACTTTAAAATAATTATTTTTTATTTAATTTAATTGTTTTAGGATCAGCAAAATATTTCACAAAAGAGCCCTAAACCGGGACATGTAGAAAGGGTTCAGTCACCACCGCTTTCACCGAGAACTCATATTTTAACTGAGGATGAAGAAAGGAACTTAGACAGGGATTGCATTGAACGATTTCTCAAAATCAATGTTCGGCACATCACCGATGGGCAGGTATAAAAACAAAACAAGGAAATGGAATATCTGAAAATAAATAAATGAAGAAAAAAATACAACTAAATAGAATAGAAAAAAAAATAAATGCGTAATTTAAAATTTCAAGGCCATCTAATCACCAGCTTTCTATTTTGGGAGTTGGAAATTGAAATTTATATCTAAGCTGCAAACTTATACGTTAAAATCCCTCCATTAAATTTGTTTCAATTTTACCTCTAACCTTTAAAACTTTCAATTTTTATAATAAAATCCTAAAATAATGATAGGACAACAAACTGGCTATCAGTAATGAAATCACACTGTTTTCTCTTTCTTTTCAGGGTGTTGTTGCTGGAGTTCTCTTGGTCACACCCAATGCTGTGATGTTTGATCCTAATGTGTCTGATCAGTTGGTAATCGAACATGGAGCAGAAAAATATGGCGTTATTGCTCCGATGGATTATGTTGTCAATGCAGCTATGTATAACGATATTGCTACAATGTATGTCAGTCATGCACTTACAGATAGGTAAATAATTTAATTATAAGAAATTGTTATACAATTTTTACACAATTTTGTTTTTCAATTTTAGTATGCAGATCCATTCCCCACCTCAAGTTTATCACGCAAGTCAGTGCCGCTTATCATGGCCAATGAATAATTTAGATACCTTGGCATCAGCTCGTGAATGGCGCACAGATTCGATACAAGCGATAAATGGAAGCATGTCTGATGTAGGAATTACACCAGAAGATGATTCTTTACGAGAAAATCAATCTTCTAAACAAATACGTCATATGTCTACATCTGATTCCACGAGCAATTTAGATCCAGAAGTGTTCGCCGATGAAGAAGATAAAAATCAGGAAGTATCAACATCTTGTGAAACTAATCCTCAATCTGAACCTGAAGCGAGCACTACAAAAGTTAAAGAGGAAGAAGAAACCGAGTTGGTTCCTCTTACAGAATGTAATCAGCAAATTCCTGACAATGAAGTTGTGCCTGCGTCTGGAGAAGAGACTGCACTTACAGATGGCGGTATGAAGGAAGATGGTGAACAAAATGAAGAAAATGAACTGCCATCAACTAATGATCCCTTGCAGCAACAGCAATCAGTGACAGCAGCTGCAACCCCTCCATCGGAACAGGTGAAATTAAGTGAAGAGTTAAATTAGTTCTTTCTTTAATTGATTTATTGTTTTCTTTAGGTACTGAAAGAATCTCTCCGACGGAAAAACTCTAAAATATTTGAAAACAAAATGAAAGCGTTGAAGCAGCTGTCATATCCTCTCACCTGGATGGAATCGATTGGTGGTAGCGAAAAAGATAAAGAAAATTCCCCACCGATGCTTTCTTCTTTATCCGAAAAGATAGCTACAACAAATTCCACAGCACAGCCGGCACAGTCAACATTGTCGAAAATTTTTTCTTCGGCATCACCTAAGACTCTTGTTGACTTTTCTAGTGGCTTTTTCACGAAAACTTCTGACGAAAGCGGAAGTCAGGAAGAAATTTCTTCTACGTCGCCCAAAAAGAGCAATATTCGTCCTGCTAGTTTACACGAAACGACTATGGCTGGAAATTCGGTGTTTTATGATGAAAATGGACAGACAAGTGCGAAATCACAAATTGCCTCGAACGAAAGGCGGCCGCATTCGATGGGCGAAAATCGTGAAAGGAAAGTTGGATTCAAGAGTATCGTTTCAGTTGATGATATGCCGGATTTATTTGCATCAATCGATCGTGAGTGGTTATAATTTAAAAAAGAAAAATTTAAAAAATATTAATTGAAGGGTTTGAAAATGACTAGAGATGAAAAATTGTTTTGATCTCTATTCAAATTGAATTGATTAAATTATTTACTAATGATCATTTGTTTTTATTGTATCATAACAGTGCTTCGAAACTACAGCCTGTTTGGTTAGTAAGAAAATATCCACCATTTTTAAAGTTTATAAGTTGCTACTTGCTTGTTGTATACTCACTGTATGAGTGGATTATTATTTCTGATGAAAATTGAAACACTTTAGCATGTGCTTGCTGCGCTTGAGTTGTTTTTTTTATTTAGTTTGGTAAAAATAAAGTTGTATGAATGATGCAGTTTGCTTTGCAGGAAATGTCTGCATCTTGTAAGACAGTATTTCCACTTGAAATCCTTTCACTTTGTCTCTTTTCAGTTTCTTCTTTAATCTTCACAAATGGTTTTTGTAATTTACTTGACAAATTATCAAACAGTTTTAATATTTAGTAAACAAGTGAATTGCAATTAAACTGGAAGCTGTTGCATTTTAGAAATTTATCTTTTGTTTATTATTATTATTTTCTAAAAAGTTGTACAAATTTTTTTTGAACAATTTTATTTTACTTAATTATTTTTTATTTTCTAGAACTAATTCCACGACCTGCAAAAGCATGCGACGATCCGCCTCTTTACCTTTGCCTTCGGATGGGGAAACCGTTGAACAAACCTGTTCATAAGTCAACTCCCATCATGGCATACGGGAAGAAGCGAATGAAACGTGAATATTGGTTTAGCATTCCAAGAGACAGGTGAATCTAAGTTTTAAATCAGATTTAGAGAGTTTTTATATTGCATTTTGTGAAAAACAAATAAAAAATAAAATTGATTATTAAATTTCAAGTTTTGTTTTGTTATTGAATTTTTAGAGTGGATGATTTATACAGCTTTTTTAACCATTGGGCTCCAAATGTTTATGGCGATTTAGATGAAGAGGCTATTCGTAAATTTGGTTATGAATTAATCACAAACGAAGAGGAGTTTAGTGATGATGAACAAAAACAGAGGAGGGATTCGGATGAAACAGCTCACAGTATTGAGGAAGATGCAGTAAATCCACGAACAGATTGGGAGGTAAATGAACTATAAAATTGACATTGTTTTGTTAAAATTTAGAATTAAAGATATTTTAAAAAAGGGAGTCAAATTATTTCAAATGAATTAAATATATTTATTGAAAGTTAACAAAAATTTCATTCCCTCTTTTAATACGTAATAGCTTTAAATTTATGTAAATGAATGCACGGTGCTTATGGTAAATATATTAAGACTTAAATTAATTTTTAAAAAATTCTTTGCGTTTGCACATTGCCATCCACAGTAAGGGAAATTTTTACCATCTTAATAAAGTAGAGTACAGGTAAAATTATGTAAATTTTATCCGATTAAATAATCAGAATTTAAGTTCATCTATGAGTCAAAAAAAATAGTGGTTGCTTTATAAATAAGGTAAGCTTTTTATTCCCTTTAAATTCTTTTTATATTCAGATGCATTTTTATTAAAATGGGTGTTGTTTTTCATGATTCATTACTGTTTTGGTGACTGGTTCTACCATTTTTATTTTTTTATTTTTTATGTTTCTTTTGCGTTCAAATTTTACACTTTCTAATATTTCTTTCACATCTCTGCACATCAGATCATGAGAGCTCCCCACTTGAAGTTTTTTAGTCGACTCCGAAGTCAAGTTCGAGCCTGCACAATTGACACAGAGGTGGGCTATTTAAGAGCTGCTATTTTTTGGTAGCCGTGGGTCAGTAGTAATGGAAACCGTAGAAAATAGTTAATAGCGTAGAACGAAATTGGATGCCAGGTTTTAGTATTGCAGTAATCTCATTTGTTCTTGAAACCTTTTTTTAGAAATTTGCTTGCTTTAAATGCATGAAATTTTAAATTTTTATTAGAATAAATTATCTTTTCACAGGGGAAATATGAATTTACTGTAATTAAATTAGCATGGAATTTAATTTTGAAAATCTTTGTATTTTAAGTAACATGAGATTCAAAACAACGTTTAAGCAATAAAAGTTACACCACAAAGAAATATTTTTATTTGGCTCTTGACCAAAATGATTTGGTAGTGTTTATTTTTATCTCGTTTGAAAAATAACCTAAACTGAATTGAAGTATTTTAATAAGAATAAAACAATATTTAAATTCTCTGCGTTTTAATGTTTAATACTGACTTTTCATTCAATAAGTCATATTTTTATCACTGCATATTTCCTCTAAGGATAATATGAGTAATTCTTTTGTTCAATTAAAGTGCAGTTGTTTGTTAATTCAGTTTTTTCCTGAAGCTTGTAGAATGATTATTTACTTTGATTAACCTGTTATGAAATCTTTATTCTTATTCATTTATCGTCGCTTTATAGGTTGTATCGGCTAGTGAGCTGAAGAAGCAAATGAGTTTAGAAGTTGAACCGGAATTACCAGAATTATATGGAGAGACTGAGCTTTTAACCGACGAAGTCAGAAAAATTGTGAGTAATTTAATAATACATTTTATAATTATAAATATAGTAATGAGGAAGTAGGAATTAAAATATTTTATTTTATTTTTAGATTGCACAGCATTTGCCAGCAAGGGCAGTTGGTTATGGGTGGACTCTAATTTTTAGTACGGAAACTGATGGTTGCAGTCTTAAAAATTTGTATCGGAAGATGACTAGTTTTGAAACGCCTGTGTTATTGATTATTAAGGACAAGGAAAATAATGTTAGTAATATATTATTTTTTTAATGAAATTATGAAATTATTTTAAACATTATTTTTGAATTGTAGGTATTTGGTGCAATGACTTCCTGTACCCTAAAACCAAGCGATCATTTTTATGGAACTGGAGAATCATTTCTATTTACCTTCCATCCTGAATTTGAAGTAATGTTAATTTGTTAATTTTAAATGATGTATTTTTTAGATTTTTACAATGAATTTATTTATTTTGAAATAGATATTCAGATGGACTGGTAGCAATAATTATTTTATCAAAGGCAATCCTGAAAGCCTTGCCATTGGTTCTGGAGAGTAAGTTGAATGTTTTTTTTTTCTTTTCTTTTCTTCGACAATTGATTAATATTAAAAATTTAATTTTCAGTGGCGAATTTGGATTGTGGTTGGATGGGAATTTAGATCGTGGCCGAACTCATCCTTGCAAAACTTATGGGAATAGAACACTTAGTAGCGATTCAGATTTCTTCGTCAAAAGCTTGGAAACTTGGGGCTTTGTTCAAGTAGACACAGGCAAAAAGGAGGGCAAAACAGAATAAAGCTAAGATAAATTACGAAGAATAAATTTCTAATTAAAAATGAAAATGGAGCAGATGACTCCGGGTATGCTAAATGAGACCCTGGGGTCTGACTTAGTAAAAGTCAGGATGTATTTTTGTTTAGAGTTCAAAGTTTGCTTTCTTGTTATTTTTTTATTTTCTGCTCAAAAATTTATTTTTTAATTTTTTTATGTGATATTAATAACAAATGTGTATATTTGTGTGTAAGTTTCATTTTTGATAGTTTGATTAATGCAAATGAATGTTGAGCACGTATCTAATGCGTATTGTTTAGTTGATTAGAATTAGTTTACAATTATACGTAGTTAGTATTTGAAAAATTTTTGTGAGTTGAATTTAAATTATTTCTAAATTGTAAAAAGAAATATATTTTCAAAGTTCCATTAAACTAAGAAGAGAATTTTGCGAGAAGCTAATTTTTGTGGGTCGGTTGGCGTACTGATGGCGTGTAATATTGTAAAAGTTGTACAAAGTTTTAATATCGAATTTTTTGTTGTAAATATACGTGACAGGTTAACATTGTATTATACATTCCTTTTGCTAGTAGAGTTGATGTCATGTAATGTAATTCAATATTTTCACATTTTAACGAGTTTAGGTTTAAATAACATTTATTAAAACATACATACTTTTCACACTGATTTAAAAAAATAAATACATATATATATTTACTGCCAATTATTATTCTAATAATAATTACTATTACAATTATAATAATAGATTGATTGATTGAAACTTATTTTATGTGTAATAACGACTTAGCTAAGGACAATCTCGTCAGCAAAACTGAAATTGCTCCATTAAACAAAAAACTATTCTAGTGCCATTATAACTTGTGATATTGTTAGTCCTCGTATTGCATAAATTAATCCCAACTATTTAACGTTTAATTATTCGTAAATATTATAACAATTTACCTCTCTATTGGCTAAGAATAGAAAAAAAAATTGCAGTATTTGAATTGTGTGAAATTTGGCAGCTTTATTTCGAATTGGAAAACTTATTATCAGTAGCAACAAGTTAAAATATGTAATATTTTTGACCATAAATGGCCGTTGTAGAAAATTATAATACGAATAATATATTTAAAAAAATACAGTATAATGATTATGTAGAAGTAAAATCATTTAGGCCTATGATAAGTCTACCAATGCATCAGTATGCTGTGTGTGTATGATTGATACACGAGTAATGCCTTGTCTTGTAGTCGTCATTACGAAGCTAATGTTGAAAAATATCCAGTATTTTAGAAAATAAATTGTGGTGTGGTATATTTCACTAAAAGTTTGGTCTTTTATTTTATATCTAACTAGTAGTACAAACTTCAAACTTCAACATTTGAAATTTAATATGAATTGGACTTGATTTTTTACTTTTCTCCATTAATTATAGATTGATAAATTGTACTTGATAAGCTATTTCAAGAAACTAACAGTTCATTCACTAACATTAAATTTGTTTTTTGCACTCAAGTTTAAATATGTCAGTTTACTGCTAAGACGAAAGAAAACATTTGCACCAAGGAGTCCATTTCTATACTAGTTTTCAAAGTGCCTGAACCCATTTGCCAGGAGACAAATGCACGTTTTATAGCTTTTAAAAACAGTTTATTTAAGTAATAACTATCGAGTATTTTGTGCCAGTTTGAGAATTATTTCTTTTTTTGTTTTATGAATAAGCTATATAAAGCTTATTGATTTCACTCAGCGTGTAGATAAAATAGATTGCACTATAAAATCGACTCCTGTAATCGCATATATATAATGATAACAGTAACTTTACTCACACACTTAATAGTATTAAATGCACTGAAAATTTGATAAGTGCATTTGAGAATGAGCTTAACTTTTGGATTTTGAGACAGGGAAGTAATCAAATAATAGCATTTCCAGCTAATGCGATTTTCGTTGTATCATTTAGTTAAAGGAAAAGTATATCTTAAAATAATGTATTTAAAAAAATTGAATTTTTTTTTAAACTTTAGCGAATATTTTCAAAAGTTTTAAAAACAATTTACCTACACAAGCCAAATGATTCAATTCAATTTATGAAGGTTTGAAACACCAATTTTGTTATGTCGAAGATTATTAAGTTTATGTCTAAGCAATTTATGTTTTTCTAATCCGGGTTGCGTGTAAAATTACAAAAAAACATAAACATTTTATAAGTTAATCAATATAATTGAAGGTTCACAAAGTTATTTTTTGTTAATTACAATCGCCAATAGAAATACACTGAGTCATTTTATTTATTCATTTTTTGCAATTTCGTTTTTATAGCAATAAAATACTCTCTACATTTGAATGCAAATCTTTAATCGACTGATGCTGCACTCTACTGCATCTTCGACTGAAGATGATGCGCACCACCCTCTTACGAGGAAATCGGAAATGAATTGATGCCTTTTGTAATTTTAAAATACAACGCATGCTATGATTGGTTCGCGTTCTGCCGCGATATATATATCAATTTATTTTGTGTCTAAATTGATATTTGACCGCTCTCGGGCACGCCATCTCGTGGCCTGTGTGAAAGTTGAGTGAAGTTGAAAAGCTGACGCTGAGGAGGATCGAGCAGAAGCAGACGGCATCGTGTGTATACCAGTTGGGAGCAATTACAAGGTCAGTTGGCGTTGGCATTTTCTTTTACTCATACATCGTGTAAAATCAATAAGTTGGCGCGCTTTTATCTCGTCAGTAACAACAGCCTTAGAAGCCATTAAGTGAAAATTGAATTGAGTGTTGAAAAAGAACTAACAAACACCAAAAAAATCTAAATCAGAATCAGCACTTCTTTTAATACGAACAATACGAACAACATTTATTGAATATTTTTTAACCACATATGGTAAGTGAGAAAAAGGTGAAATTGTGCGAATTTTAAAGAAAAATTAAAATCCTAAAGTAAAAAAAGCTATAAAAGATTGTTAGTCGCATGTCGCAAATGACTTCGTCATGGCATTTTAGTGCTACAAGCTCATAAAAATAAAATTGGAGTTCTATGAAAGAGTTTTAGTGGGTTTTTTCAGAGACTCATCGAAATGGTTGTTTAAATTTTTTTTCGTCTGCTTGGGTGACACAGAAACTGCCCTTTAATATAATATACTTTTCTGGTGCAAAGTTTATTTCGAAATCAAATGCAACATGCTACATGCTTGTACAGATATATTTTAATCTTTTAACTCTAGGTAATGTTATAGTATATTATTGTAAGTCTTGCAGTAAAGAGAGAATGCAGTAGTATTTTAGATTAGAACTTAAGACACATGTGAATTGAATTGTAATACGGATATCAGTTCTTGTCACTTAATACGACACCTGAATTGCAAATCTAAAGAGTTAAGTTTTAAATGACTTCCGTAAATTAATATGGCAAAATACAGCATTAGAAAAGTCGATAAAATCAATTATTTATATCTCACAATCTAATGTTTATTGAATTATTATAAATTGTTCTGATCGTGACTTGTGCACTTTACTTTTCCACATGTTGCTTAGGAAAGAAAGTCATTACCAGAAATCACATTTATTGACTGACGTTTTATGGAATTTACTTTTTAATTTATTAGTTGATTTGTCATGGTTTCCTAGTAACTAATCTATTATAATATTAAATACAAATTGGCCATGAAATAAGTCTTCATTCATTAATAATAAACGAAAGATGTTGAACGTCATGAAAGTCATAAAAAATAAAAATAACCGAAAATGAAACGAGCTTCTCATATAATCCATTATTAGCTGTATATTGTTTTTGTAACAAAATATTCTATTGTTTTAGGAATAATGATACACCACTATTGTTTTATGCATCTTCCGGCCATTTTTTATTCAATCAATTGCAATAAAAGTAAATTAATGCTTTTTGTTTTTAAGAAAGTGTTTGAATATTTAAATTAAACATCAAAGTAATTTTTAAAATTTAAATATTTAAATCAAACAAGAAAATAATTTTTGAAATTTGAATATTAAAATATAAGCTGTTAATTTATTAACAACATTTGGAATGAAATTTAAAAAAAAACAGTAAAAGTTAGTCTTTTGTAGTTCTTATGTAAAAGCTGCAGAATAGTAGAAAGCAACACAAATAAGTAAATCAATATTTCCTCCTCTCTCTTGTACAAAGGAATGTTTAAACGCATTCATTTGGTGGTGCAATTGAAATTTGTCTACTGATTGATTAGTGTGATAACTTCAAGTTCCACAATCTCCTTTTAGATATTTGTTTTGTGTATTGCAAATGCTATGTCGTGTTTAGAGATACATGAACAATTTATGATAGTTATAAATGTTAGACTTTGAGTGTGAATTATGCTCCAATTTATTCAGCAAAGCTGTTTAGCAAGTAATTTAGTGTTGGTGTTACAATTTCACTTTATCATAAATGAGAAATGTTAGAATTTTTTCCTTCTCTTGCCATAACCAGTTGTGCAATATTGTGAACGAAAGATATGAAAAATCTGCATTTGAAACCATTAGAATGTAATAAATGGCAATTTCTTATCAATTTTTTTATAATTTACT
>JAQFZN010001919.1:0-13345 GCA_034687075.1 Geophilus carpophagus
GTTCATTATTGTGTATATATAAATAAAATAAAGTTTATTTTATTGTATTTATTTATTTTATTATTTTATTCATTAAATGCAACTTCGTCGCTTAAAAATTTCCTTTTTTTTCGAATTATTCATATATGGTCGATACGCCCATTCGGTATTAGCTGAATGATTTATACACTGGAAATAATTTCCATTATTAGTATTTGGAATATTGATTAATATATATTGATCTACTAATTCAATGTTTCTCGTAAATTTTGATATTAAATTAATTCCGAAATCTGCCAATAGGATGGATTAAATTAACCAATCAGAAATCTCTATTTTAGCTTCATGACAGACAGACAGACGGACGGACGGACAAAGCAAAATATATATATAGATAGGAACGACGCAGATTAGGGGCTATGCAGCGCAAATAAGAGACAGCGCAAAAATGGGCCGTGCAAAATAGGTCCGACCCCCTAAGAACAATCTAGTTCATTTCCTTCTGAATTAATTTAAGTGAGGAAACCGTGAAACACTACGTAGCGTCATTTAATAAATCTCAGCTTTACATTTTTGCTACCTGACTGCAGCCCTAATTGATTTACAAATGGCTAAGAGCATTTGGTGTGATACTAAATTTGCTTTATCTTTGATGTAACACAGCCATTATTTGAATGCATTCAAATAATGGCTGTGTAAATCAAAGCATTTGAAGTGCTTAGTTGCCATTATAAGATAACGTCAAAGTTGAAAAATTACAGTACTAGAATTAATACACTGCACATTGATTATTACATGTCTTAGGGCCTGGTATTCGTCTTGCAATTGATTCATTAAAGACATTGAATAATTTATTTTTAAAATTCAGGTTAAATTTCCATTTTTCCTGCTCCAGTTTTGATAAGGCAAAACAAGATTGACTGTTTCGCCTAAAAAAAAATTTAAAAAATTTTAGGCGAAACGGGATTAGGCGTATGTACATAGATTGCAGTTGTTAAATTAGCAGATTTTTTTATACAGTAATCCTTTTGCACAATACAAAAGTGAATTTTTTTTCGAAATTCTGGTACAGTTGTTGTCTCTATGATGTAAAACTAGGGTGGTGACATACATGTACAGTGTTATTGTAAGAAAGTCATACTTTACCTATGAACTAAGCATACTAGCTTAATTTTGTTAAGTAAAAAATATAAACTTGCTTGCAACAGTATATACAGTAGAACTTCGATTAACCGTTACTCGATTAACCGTCAGTTTCTGTTATCCGTCATCATACTTACGACGGCGAAAGTAGTGACTAATCAGTGGCGGATTTAACGGCGGGCGCACCGGGCCCCGACTTCTGAGGGGCCCCACAAAACCCCAACTTTGAATTTTTTATTTTTTAAGGGGCCCAACATTTCTTTCTGCGCCTGGGGCCTCAAACGAGCTAAATCCGCCACTGTGACTAATCATTGGTGGAGCTTATATGTAGACCTAAAAAGGTATACAAGGTCTAATTTTTTTGATTTTATTGCTGTTAAATTGTTTTAAAAGGACTGAAAAGTTGCGCAGAAAGCTCGAGTCTCAATGACACAAAAGGAGATCACAAATTATTTTCAAGTAGGGTAACAAATTTAAAAATTTCTCTTATCCGACTTATTCGGTTATCTTTAATAAAGATTAATTACACATTAATTGTTTGACTACATCTTACACTTGTTTTATTTTTTTTATACGCACAGTAAAAACAATGTACCGGATGCACTATCTATTTTGGTGCATTCGTACATTATAATTTTTATTTGTTCACCTGCGTAACTGTATGAAATGATGATTTTTAATGGCGACTGTAAAGAAATTACTGTAAAAAAATAGGACATGTTTATTTTATGGTGAGTTTTAACGGTATGCTTTTGCGATCGCTCGACATTGATCGCCTCTTCAAGGGCCGGCTTTAGCTAATGCGAAATCTGATTGAAGCATGTTGATGGGTTCCTTGAAAAATTAATATAAATCTACAGAATCTCTTGGCAGTATTTCTGCACACTTTATCTAACTGAGTTAAAACAAGTGTGTAAACAGATACTTATTTCTGATTACTAATCGCTCTAACCTGAATAGATTTTTTTCACAATTTGCAATACTTAAAAGCAAAAACTTGTTAACAAATCGATTGTTATAAGATTTCTCAATTAAATAAAACATTTATTACATGTTTGTAAATTTGTACATATTTCTTTAAAGTTCAACTATAGAAAAAAATTCTAGGAACAAATTAAAACAACAATGGGGTAAAACCAAACCAGGAACACAAAAATCGTACACATATGGTGCATCCCTTAAAAGGTAAAAGTCTAAACTAAACAATACATCATAACCTGAGGGTTGATGTTCTTCCAAGAACTGGTAAGAAGTTCACCCCTTTTCCTCTAATTATCAAACCAGTGACCTTTGAAGATTTGAACTGTGGTTGAGATTATACCACCAAGGGTAATGACCAAGAGTCAACTGGGTCACCAAGCCTATTTCTATCCATAGTTGAGAGAGTTGATGGTAGAGCAAGAGCCTAAAATACAAAAATATATCCAAAGACATTAAAATATTAATTTATTTTCAAAAATTTACAAAAATTTACAAAATCAAAATAAAATTGTTTAAAAAACGTAAAAATTTAACTTTATTTTGATGAAAATTATTTATTTTAAGCTAAATTATTACAAATAATTAAATTAAATAAACTTCTTAACTTCTTATATCACTTTAAGATTACTAACTCTGAGTATTTCAAAGAGGAAGTGCCGTAACCTTTAACCCGTTACTCACAAGTTATCACTGACTCCTACAATCTGCCTACTGAAGCTCCACCCCACTTTTCTCTGATTGGTTGATTTTATCCTATATAGTCCTCCACTTTTCTTATTCGTAACTAGTCTTATCCAGTTTTTGTCCAGTCTTGACTCCTTCAAACGCACTACTTTCATTATACAGCTTAATATAACATTAGAGTATACATTTTCAAGTAGAATTTAGTTGCCTAACTCTTCTGCGCTAAGAAGAATACGATGGAAAAAGCACTGAAAAAATTAAGTTTAGGAGAAAGAAGAAATAAGCAAGTTGCAGATAAAAAATTATGTAAGTAGAAATTGTGTATTTATAAAATTAATGGTAGTTTAGTATACTTTAGTATAGTTTACAGTGTTAAAATATTGTAAAAATACGATAAAATTCAAATATTGTCTTTCGGCCTTGATTTCTATTGAATTTTTTCTTAGAAATGCAAATCTTTTAGGTCCCTAATGATTAGGGAAAGGGTTAAAGAGAAGGGGGATTTACATTTGTTAATCATATTTACTGGAATTTTGTGCTAACAAATTCCTTTCCAGTGATTTAGAGTTTAGGTGAACTTTTTCAGTTTTAATTTTGTTTTTATTTCACATTTCTGATATAATAAATTTAAAATTGTATTTAAAAAAGAGCACTTTCTTGATAAATATTTACTATACGTTTATGATTTAAAATAGAATCAAAAACTATAAACTGTAGAAAGTAATAATCACAACTGTTTCTCGTACCAAATGTGCAGTGTAAATGCTAACGGAACGAAGCTTTAACTTCTTGAGCAGTTTTTAGCGTAATTGAAAACTGAGAATCCTGACTTGAAAGAAGGAAGCAATAGTTTTAACTGGGCCCAGAATTGTTCAAAATGTAACAAAAATTTTTGCAAGGGATCCTGAATTATAGACCCCCGGACAATGTAATTCCTCGATGTATGAGTTTTGATATAGGCTTAAATGTGCATGTGTGAACAAGTAGTAACAAAAGATGATATCACCAAGGACTATTATCATAATTAGTAGTCCTTATGATGTCATCATGTTCCATCTGATAAGTATGCACGACTAAAGATATTAATAACAAAAAATAATTTAATTAAAATATAAATTTATGCAATATTTATCAAAAGTTTAAATTAAAAACAAAACAATACAAATTGAGATTTTATAAAAATAAATTTACATAAAAATGCTTTGATATAAGTTTGAAATAAACATTTTTAAATTTATAAACTGATTTTCGCTCATAATCCACCATCAACTTGTGTAGTATATTGTAACTCTGAATAGAAAGCAGAAAGAGTTTTACACTCTGCAGTCGTTACTCTTGTTGGTATAATCAATCTGACCTCAGTTCAAGAGGTCAGTTGTAGAAATTAGAGTAAAAAGGGGTATGGTCAATTCACACAAGCCAGTTCTTGGAAGAACTTCAGCCCGAGGGATTAGGATACAGAATGACAGTTTACAAATTTTCACTTTCAATTGAAACAAAAGTAATTTTATTATTGCTTTTCAACTTTTTTTAATACATTTACTATTTTTTTTATTTTAGCTTTGATAAAGAAAAAACGCCAGAACCAATCTGTCTGTAATGTTTGTCGTTATGAAACAAACCGAAGTAGCAACTTGAAACGACATTATGAAGTTATGCACTCACTTATGACTGCTCCTGAAGAATGCTGCAATTTGGAATTCAGAACCAAATCTGAGCTGCAAATGCATATCAAAAAAGAGCACGCAGATGGCTATAGATGTAAATATGCGAATTGCGATAAAAAGTTTGAGCGAAGGGCATTGCTCAAGAGACACTTCTGTGTTCATACTGGAGAGAAACGTTTCCTGTGTGACACCTGTGATTACAGGACTAGTCACAAATCGAATTTATCTAGGCATTGTGAAAACCAAAGCCACACGTCTGAGCAATTGAACGAAGAAGTTGTACGAGTAAGAGTTTGTATATTTATTATTTTGTTATTCGAATTACTTGCCACTTACATATGTGCATGGATACATATAATATTTTATAGTAAATATTATAAAAATGAATAGACATATTAATTTATTAATTAAATTTTAAATTTTTATTTTTTTTAGGGCAATGCCGTATCTAGGAATACAGTTCGGCCCTCTCAGAAAAAATGTTCTTCTCGGCCATCTTCGGTTGAAAGTTCTCTAGCACCATCTTCAACTAATAATTCTACAGCATCAACTTCATCAGAAAACTGTCAATCATCTACATCAGAAAGTCCATTACCATCATCTTCGGAGGAGAGTTCTCATCAAGGAATATCAGTGCAAGCAAATGCTGACCAGAAATCAACAGAAGATGATTACAAAGAACATTTTAAAAAAGTATTTTAATAACCTAATAACTAAAACACGTATAAAACCTAATCTATCTTTATTTTTAAAGAGAAAATTAAAATATTGGAAACAAAACAACAGTTTGGAAAGCACGAACAAAGAAGTTAGCAAACCGGAACCAAGTGCAGCTTCAGCTCCATCACTTGCACCACCTAGTAATTGGGTGCCATTTGCATCAGTATCACGCCCAATGCCCAAACCAACATACTTTCAAGAAATGGCTCCATCATCAACTGGACTGATCAACCATCACGGATCAGGATCATTATCTAATCAAGTGCCAAAATATATTTCTCCTTATTCTGTGATGCCTGAAGCTATCCCACCACGTCTTTATCCTACACTTATTGTTCCTGACTGCAATAGTGGAGAGCAAAAAACGTACACAGATTTAAGCTGTCCTAGAGTTCCTAGAGTACCAAGAGTACCTTACTATCCTCCTCCTCATCATTTGTTTACAAATGGAGATCCAAGAAATGCTTCTATGCATCTTTACCCACCGATTGCTCCATTTGCTTACTGCTTTCCACCTCCAAATATTAATTATCTCAACTATTTTTCTTCGTTCAAATGACAATTTGAACCAAATTAAAACCTAAAGTATTAAGT
Source organism: Geophilus carpophagus (assembly GCA_034687075.1). Taxonomy (NCBI): domain Eukaryota; kingdom Metazoa; phylum Arthropoda; class Chilopoda; order Geophilomorpha; family Geophilidae; genus Geophilus; species Geophilus carpophagus. The sequence continues at coordinate 5,769 of JAQFZN010001919.1, forward strand.
AACTTACCTAATCCTGTTTGCAACTGTAAATCGAATTTTCTTATTTTGCATATTCTCAATATAGATATAAAATAAACTTTTAAATGTGTATAACAAATGCTAATTTTTATAATCTGCAGGATTAAGTTTAAGGTTACTCGAGAAAACAATCATTTTCTCTCACAGTATTAAAAGACAAAATATTTTTTTTTTAATGTTTTAATTTTTTGGTAAAAGAATTAAGTTAATGAATAAAATTTTAAGTAAATTGTTAATACAAACTTTATTGTAAATATATAAGATGTCAATGTTTATGTAGTAGTTGTGTTGGTATAAGAACTATTAGGTTTGTGCAATTGTTTTAAGTCAATAAATTTGACATTTGTCAGATTTGATGTGTTCAATAATGTTTAAGGATAACTTTAATAGTTATGTAATTATAGTTATTTACTGTGTTAAGTTTTTAATGAAAATGCATTTATTTTTCCTTAAAATCAATTTCTATAATTTCACTATTTGTAATTTTATAATTTGTAACCATGAGCAAAAATGTTTTAAGCTGATTAATAAATACTAGCTAATTCCAAACTCGTTTTAATCGTTTCAGTTTTATCGAGATGTCACTTTCTTTAAAAATTCGTTTTAAATGGTTAAAAAGATTAAAATGTAAACAAGCTCCCATCATCTATTTTGAAAATGAAATGGGCCCCAAAATGATATTTTGCCTGACGGTCATAGCAGCCACTGACGTTGGCTTATTATTTGTTACTATTATACAAAACCATCCTTAATTTAACTATAAAAATGACTGCCAAATAAGCTGAAAACTGGGTTTCTTTTTCCGGTTTATAAAACGGACCGTGAGAGTTTTAGTTTTAGGGCGATGATATCACTTCCTTTAAAAGTTCGTTATAAAAGGCTAAAACGAGTTTGGAAATGTAGCTAACGTACAGTTACAAATTTTATTTAACCCAGAGGCTGAAACATACTTTTTTGTGTAAATAAAATCTTTTTTGACATTTTAAATTTTCATTTTCATTGTCAAAGACAATAATAACTACGAAAATACTTGCGTTGTTATTACTGCTTTTTTTTAGTATTTTTTACTGTCATAAACTAATTCATTTCGTTTGTTTTCATCTTTCGTTATTAATCACCGGCTGGCACCATCAATTACATTAATTTTTTTACTTAATTCCTTAGATAAGCCAAGTCCATAAGATTGAATTACAATACATAAAAAAGTATTACAAAAGATTCATTTTGAAAAATAATTCGTTCCTCAACCGTATGAAAAATTAATTCAAACTCGTAATTCAGAATACGATTAATAATGTTTAGGTATTTTTATTAAAGATAAATGTAAAGTTAGTGAAATCAAACAATTCAATTTTACTTTACAATTTATTTCATTTATTTGCCAACTTTTCTTAGACGTGTATCAGTCTTAGGATTAGATGTAATGCTCTGAACTGCTACAATCGCTTTATTAATTTTAGTTTGCAAGTCACGCAAATCTCTAATATACAATGATCTCAAAGTTTTAGCAACTTGATTCAGAACGTAATCTCCAGTATCAAAACCAAGGTCAGTAGATAGGAAACTAATGATAAATCAACGCCAGTTTTTTTTTAAAACCGCTGCTAATTTAACATGAACGACATAACATAAAATGAATTCAGTCATCGATAGAAACGGGTTTTTTAACTCTCCTCAACCTTTAAACAACACATCATTTCCAAATCTCGATGATATAAAGATAGACTCAAATTTTGCCTGGTTGTTATGTGCATTATTATCGGCTATGGACCTTGTTATTTACATCACATTACAATTCAGAGTTGTGGGCTATGCTAACTATTATTGAAAAAATAAATAAAATTCGATAAGTTTCTAATTTTTAGATTAATTTTAGATTTATCTCATTCTGATATACGTCTTTTACTATTACTCAATGGATTGGAAGTGCATTTTCATAATAGATTATCAGTATAATCTCGTTTAGAGTAATTATTTGGCTTAGAGCAGCAAATATTTCCACCAGAAAATGAATCGGAAAATATCTATTTCCAGTTTAATATTAAAGTTAACTATCCATTAAGATGGAATTCTCATCAAGATTGGACATGCAATCTTACAGGTTGTAAAGCTACAGTTTTTTTTTATATATGAGCACAAGAATTATTTTCAAGGTGCAACATATTTAATTAAAAATTAATATATTATATTACTTTGTGTTTATTTCAGATTTAATGAATGATTGGGCAAGCAAGTCTCCAATAAAATGCTAATTGCATTATTTGAGTCATGTAGGGTTAGTTGGCAGAACTTGACAGTCTGCAATTCATTTATGCTGGACAAATGTTTCGGTTAATTAATTTGTGAAATTATTTTTTTTATTTTTTTGTAATAATTATTTTATTAATTTCTAATAAAATTTAACACAGAAATACATTTGAAATATGGATGAATTATTAGGCTCTATCGAATTGCAAAATAAGTCTTCAAAATCTACCATTAGATGTCCTACATTTCGATGACGACAAAGATCTGTTCTATCTGTAGTTGCATTCATGGTGGAAGAACAACCTACCTTGGGTTGCATTAGCCCTGAATTTCATCAGCCATTTTGTGCTCGCTGTAACAAGTTCGCTGGTTGTGGCGGCTTGAATTTTGCTTACTTCTTTTAAGTTTTGGTTTGGTTTTATTTCGAATTTTCATGTTTAAATGTTTTATGTATGAATAGTTATTGTAAGACCGCGCTTAATTGATAATTGCGGCATTTATTACTCATTCACCGAAAGCATTAATTTAACGGCGTGCTCATACATTCGTATTTCACTTTCATGGTTGTTGGTGTTCTTTATCTGAATGGTAATTATCAAACGTTCAAAACACTATTTTCATTGTTGGCATATAATAATTATTCACATATCCTGCTTGACTTAGTTTTATGTATTTATTTTTTAAAAGTTAATCAAAATTTTTAATTTTAACAATATTTTAATCGGTATTATAATTAATAATTCTGTATACTTTTATTCTTTATCGAGTAATAATTTTGTCAGTTTATTTGATTTGCTTGTTTCTTTTTCGTTTCTTGCTAGTTAGTATTTATCGAATATTTTCTTCGAATTCTATTAGTTTTGTTCACGGATTTAATTTAATTTGTTCAACATTTTAATTTCCTATTACATCTCATGTTCTTTTTTTAATCATTAATCAATAAACAGTTTTATTCTGTTTATGTAATACAAATAAGTGTTCACAGTAACAGACAGTAACAAAAACTAGTTCACGATGTAGTTATCAGCCATTATTTCAACTAATTCAAAGTCGAGATGAGGATATTGTGGGCAGGAGGTCCATCGCTTTCAACACGCCACTTCAAACAACCTGTCTGGGCATAGGCAACTGCAATCATTTCCATTCTCTCGATGTCCATATGATGTGGGAGTCGTGTACGATATTTTTAATATATTACGTCAGCTGGAAGGCTCTTGGAATCTGCACCTACTTGTACTACCTTTAAATTCATATGAATGTTCTCTTCCTGCTCACACAGAAAAGCAGCTGCTCAGTCAGGTCCAACAGGACTAGCTGTTAATAAACAACGGTTACACATGGAAAAACGCTCTTATTTCCATTGGTCTATCGACTCTTATGTGCTTTTATCTCTGGACGCCAAAGGTTGAGTAGTTCAACTACTCGAGTCCTCTGCAATGTGGACAACGAATTAACCTGGCAACTCCAGATGGAGCACCACTTAAACATTCGTTTCTTTTGCACAACGGTCACTTCTGTTAAATTTGTTCATCGATGGGAATAGGAGTGCGTTGTTAAGTAGGATTATTTTGCTTTTCTGTGCAAATAGCAGCGAAAGCAGCCTTCTTCCTTCATTCCGGCTGGAATGGCACGCTTTAATTCCTCAGGGAGTGGTCTTGGGGAAAATGTTGCTAAAGCTGACCTTTGTTGAACTGCTTGACGTTATGGGGATTGCCCCCAATTGCCTCGGAGTCTTAAGTTCGTTATCTTTAACGCTGGTGACATCAACTCCTTCTGGTAAATGGGCAAGGAAGTCGTACTGTCGGGATCTCTGATTCAAACTCTCTTATCATTGTAGGAGATAACTTGGGGTGCAGCAATTTTATATCATGTCTTCTGAAGATCAGATGTCTTGACGCGCTCTTGCTAAATCAATAATACTAAAGATGTTTTGCAATCACTTGCTGTATATCACTTTTGTCATTATTGGCTGATACTGGACCCTCCTCTTGCAAGGTTTCCTGGCTACATAATCTGTTTATATCCATGACTTTATGGTCCCATTCAGGATTGTGTACGGATGTCTACTGTTTAATTTAACTTTAGGCAGCAGGAATGAGGATGTACACAATTTTAAGCTGTAAAAGGGAAAATAAAATTTAGTTGAGGAATTTTTGATAGGGTTAAGAGATTTCTTACTTCAGCTTCGACGTAGCATTCTTTTTCAGCCAGAGCACATAAATTTTTCCAGAGAACAGATAATTGAGCATCACTGAAACATACAGTCTTCTGTTTTGGTATAAGAATTCAGCATGATCTTGTTCAATTTGTAGTTACGACAGGATAGTTTGGACGAGGAAACCCCCTCAGTCGGACATCCATGACACAGAACTCTTTCTTTGTTAGATTTGTTTGCCTAGATCTTTGTGTCAAACAAACCAAGCTTTCTCAGGTATATATCGAGTTTCTGAATCAACTCGGTAAACTAAAAAAAAATAAAAATAAGTAATTGTTTTACAATCACTTACTTCACTTTCATCATCCAGTAAAGAAAATAATGTCTTCTGGCTAAATAATCTCCATCTCTATAATGTTATGGTTTGATTAAAAATTCTATACAGATATTTTCGGCCGAAGTTGATTTTTAACAGCAAATATTGAAATGTAAACAAATTTAAGCTGTAAAATAAAAATTAAAATTAAAATTAATTGAGAAATGGGATTAAGAAATTTCTTACTTCAGGAGCATCTTTCAAGCAGACGGAGCAGGTAGATTCGCTTAGATTGCCCGATCTCTCGGTTCGCCCTGATTTCCCGGTTTGCCCGGTTTGACCTGATCTCCTGGTTCGCCTTGATTCCTGGTTTGCCTAGATAATCCTGGTCCGATTCTTCTTCCTAGTCTGGATTTCAATCATATCGTGCCTTTTCTATTTCATAAACATCTAAAAGGTTTGTTTAAAACAAAACTAAATAAGTTTATTCACTCTTGGAATAAAACACATAATGCCAGCAGCAACTTAAATTGTTTAAAGGTAAGACGACCATGAATTGTGTAATAAAAGTTGTTCACTGCAAATGTAGGCCCGATCAATTTTATTTTTTAACTTATTTTTTGTCCATTAAGTTTTTTATTGTGCTCTTTTTCCGGTTGATAAGAAAAGCAATAATGTATCTTCTTTTAGAAGCAAACTGCCCCATTGTTGAAATTATTTCTCTATCTTTTTGCTCAAGTTCTCCCATGTGAAATTCAAACAAAGAATATAATGATAAACAAAGGCAAAACAAAAAGTGGAGGCTTGGGGGACTAATGTTGGACAAAAAAAACTAAGTAATATAATAAGTAGTCCCAACATCCTTTAGCATTACTAAAATGAAATAAATGGAGATTTTCTGTAAAAACTAGTAAAATAAAAATATACCTTAAAGAGGGTTTGTACGACCGATTGACTCTGCAACTTATCGACTATGCAAGCGATTGAAAGGTACAATCGTTTCTTGAATTTCCAAATTTGCAATATTCCGAAGGCCTTCTTTGCTTGCTTTACTTGAAGTTTCTTCTTTCTGGGTATCTTTAGAAACTTTATCTTTCTTTTTCTTCGATAAGTCAATAACTGGAGCAGTGTCCGAAGATGCAGTTAGTTTGCTGGGTTAATTTTTCTTACTGCTTTTGATTTTTGCAATTTCTCCATGGGATTCTGTATTAAAATGAGAAATTGTGGCTTCTGGCCTTTCATTTATACGTCATATACGGTTATGGCATGATTGATATGTTGGTACTTGAAGTTGGTTTTGATCATTTTTATGGCATCTAGCCAGTATTGAATTCCTTGTTCAGCAGAATAGTCATTGTGTGAAGTTACTTCTGCGTGTAATCTGTACATATTTTGCAATGTGCATGATACTTTGCCCGGTCATTCTGTGCTTCCTACAACGTTTGGGAGTAATTAAATAAATCCATTGCAATAAGCGCAGTATATTTGTCCTTTTTGATGCTATGTAATTCTTCTTTGGGGGTTCAAGCCGTTTCGATGCCCTAAACCTGATCGAATAAGCATTTGAAGAGATTATGTAAAATCTTTTGCATGTCTTTGGGTTTGATGTGCTTCCAGACCTAATTGTTTGCATGCAAAATGCTCCCTCTGAATTCATAATGCATGAAATCGGCACAACAACTCCAATTCTCTTTCAGTTAGCCGAGGTCTTCGATTTTGGGAGTCTACTATTCCAACTGCTGCTATCTTGAGCCAATCTTTCTTCGTTTGATTTTTCTTCAGTTTTTGAATCGTGGCTGTTTCTTGGTCTTTCAGAAACTTGGCAACTTCAGCCATTGTGATGGGGACTTTAAACTCTTCTTCGCTGACTAGTTGCTGACACATCTTGTATGCCGGAGATATTTTTGGTCATGCCCTTAGGCATTGTGAAGGTTTGAGCATAAACTTCTGGTTTCTACTGTTTTGCAGCCGGTTTCATTTTTGTCTCATTACAATTAGGGCACACCAACCATCGTTGAGTACTTGACGCTGGTGGGGCTAACCCAGGTGGGTTTTTGTGACGTTTCCTTGGTGGAATAATGCTGCTTGCAGCTAAGCAGCCGTGTGCCGTACATAACTGGCATTTTCTTTGGGTATTCAGATCCAATGGAAAAGGAGTCCTTGGCTCGTAAGCCATTTTTTTTTCTTCTATAACTTCCGAATACCCGGCTGAAGTAGCTTCTTGCGAATCTCCAGTGTATTTCTGTGCTCTCAGTTTTATTTCCTGGCCCAGTGCATTCTTAATCACTTATTCGGTAAATAAAGAATGTAAACTGCTTACCTAAAAAAATATTAAAATATTATTATCAATAATAATAATTATTATTAAACTATTGTTTAAACTATTATAAAGAAAGACAGTTAAGTGAGGTATCACTCAAAGATGATCTTTTTTTTGTACAAAAATTTGAGGATGCAGAGAAAATACCCTTTTACTTTAAATTGAAGTAGGCTGTACAGTCATTAATGTGAGAATAAATGAATGATCTTGCCAAGCGTAGTAAGAAATAAATAAACTGTATTTAATTAGATTGAATACATTGAGCAAAGAGCTCATACATCGTGCAAGGTAAATTAAGATGCTGAGAAGAAGTGATTACAATAATCATAAATTGTTATTACAATAGCTCGTATTCGAACATATATAATACATTAGCTCGTTCACGCGCCTCGCGCAACAATACATAAGAATAGCATCGTTCCAATATCAACAATAATATCACAGAAAGAACATCTCGAGCAATCACTCGATTTAAACAATCAAACAAGAAATAGAACACTTTGTTTAAACAATAATAGTCT
>JAQFZN010001920.1:0-13339 GCA_034687075.1 Geophilus carpophagus
GTATTTATTTTTTTTTTAAATATAAATAAATTTATTTAGTATTAAAATGATCATTAAAAACGATCCAAATAATGTCAGTAAAAGACGTCGTGGCAACGTCAGTAAAAGACGTCGTGGCAACGTGAGTGAAAGACGTCGTGGCAACGTCATAAAAGTCGTCGTCACGACGTTAAAAAGTGCGACATTTACGACGTATTCCCGACGTCAAGTACTGACGTCAGGAAGACGTCCTCACGACGACGTGTGCACATTGGGCTGGCCTGGGGGCCTGCTTGAGGATATGCAGGCTATAATGGTAACATCTGTTTTTAAAATAATACTAGCTGAGTTACCAGCATTGCCCTGTTATTTTCCCCCTGTTTTTACTTATTTCTAATATTTGCTGCAAGTACTTATTCTAATTTCCCCATATTTATCTATTTTGTATTTTTCCTGTGCTTTTAGTTTTTTCATTTTCCCTGTTTCTTCTATTTCATTTTCTTTGTTTTTACCCATTTTTCAGTTTCCTTGTCTTTAATAGGGTTGCAATACATTGCATTGATGTTGACCCTAAGAAAAAAAATTGTTGTTGAGGTACAGAGAACCTTTTTTTTGAATGAAAGTAAATTGATAAAATTAAGAAAAATATTGATTGGGTGGAATTAGGAGAACTAAACTATTTATTAGGCTTAGAAATTGAACAACAAAATGATAAAATTAGGGTCCACCAATCTAATTACATATGTGAAGTATATACACATAACCACTAAGACCTAGATTCTTGGTGGTCACATGTATAATCTGTATAACCCAACCACCCCGGCCTGAAAATTTTTATTGTTTGCCCGGAGCCCAGAGAATAATCGCCATACCCAAAGTCTCATAGTCCAAATGACAGAGTTGGCAACCCTAGTCTTTAATTATTTTTTATTTTCTCTGCATACTTAATTGTCACTAACTTTTCTTGACCAATCACAGCAATAGCAGACACTATGTTTAGTTATTTTTTGTTTTCCCTGAATATTTAATTATCACTTATTTTTCTTCCTGTTTAAAATCCAATGTGATCACCACTCATTACAATTGATTCCACTTTTAGATCACATGGCGACATGCATAATTCAGCCATTTTAAAGTAAACAAAAATAACTAAACACAGACCATACTCAATTCAATTTGTTCTGTACCTAGTTGATGTATATTGCACTTTGGCCAATCAGATCTATTGGGTCATACATACATACTTTTCTTCTTCATATATTTAGATTTTAAATATTATATTTATAACTTTTTTATAACAAAAATTCGGAATTAGCTTTATCAACTTTAATTAGGATGAAACTGTGACGCCTAAACTTAGTTTCACCTCCCAAGTCACCGAAGCGGAAAATTGAAAAAGGATTTAATCAATGTATTCGCCATTTGCATTTTCTTCATGCAGCACAAATAATGGAAAAATATTGGATTAGCGTGCTCTTTACAATTTCACTTCCAGATGGCGCACATACTGCATTTGTTACCTTTAGTCGTCTTCTAATACAATAAAATGAAACGTAGTCGCACTTACCTATAAAGAAACAAATACACATAATCAATGATAATTTTAAAGCAATGTTTGAGTTAAATTATCTAACAGTAGGAATAAGAATAACTATAAAATGTTTTGCACAATTAAAATTAATGTCAAATTTGCATAATCTGATTTTAAGCAATAGTGATAATCACGTCCATTTTTAATGTTATCTATAATTATGCATATTTGATCAAAAGATTTTGCATGTGCAATATATATTAAAATTCAGTTAAAAGGTATTTGAATAAATATTTAGTATACCAATACCTCTATGTACAGTATATTGGTGTATTTCCTAATTGCATACTTTTTAATGTAATTATTTCCTCTTTAAATAAAAGCCTGCAGAGAAAATCTCCACATCAAACATTTTATAGCCAATCAAAAAGGCTCATTACACTCTTGTAACACTTTTGATTCTTTTTAATCTGTTATTTAAAGATGTAAATAAAGTGACTTCTACCTCCCCCCAACATCAAAGTTACCGATTCTATTTGTTTGTCTCTTTAAACCAACGTACCCACACAGGACAATGGTATAAAGGAACCGAATAAATACAAGTTATTGCAACTGCTAATTGTAATCCTCCCTAATCTGCGATGTTTTACTCAACAACTTAATTGCTACAAATTATTGTAAAACTAAGGAGTAATGAAATCGAAATCTCTTTCTTTGGCTGGTTCAGTGGTTTAGCGAGCTTCAGTCTAATTGTAGCAGTCATACTGTTTTTTATTTTTTATTATTTTTTTTAATATATCAAATTGCTTTTTCTAAATGTAACAGACCAACTAATGAAACTGCAGCAGACCCAACATGACTTCTCTGCTTGGTTCATAAATGATATGTATTAATGTTATATTAAGACCATGACCTACACATCCTAAAGCAAACCCAGTCAGTATTCTGTAGACATTTTTGGACTTCAAATCCCGGGCTCTCAAGCTGGGGCCCTGTCAGCCCCCATTTGTGGAAGCCATAATTAAGACAACTTGTACGTTTAACCACATAAATTCGTTTATTTTGTATCAATATGTTGTAGTAACTTATTAACACAAACTTCGAGAAACGATAATGTCGTCAACAAATAAAAAAACATGTTTGTACTAGTACATATGGTCAGCGTTCAACGAGGTTGATATTCATCGCACGACGCAAAATCGTCGGTGCTAAGCGAGATAGTTAAGGTAATAGTTTTTATTTGTGTTTAGGGATTTCCAACTCTATCTATATTTACTTCAACATAAAAGATAAAATCGCTTCTCCGTAAGCCTTGTATCAGAGTGTTCACCTTTAACTTGTAATGAAATAACAGCACGAAGTTGCAATATCAGAGTTGAGACACTGATTCCCTCGTGTCAAAGATTAAAAACATGTCCGAAAAGCATGACGAAATTACACCATTTGTTTGCAACACGAACCAATAAGAGGTAGGAAATCATTCTCCCATAACAAACCATAAGTGAAGATGAGAAGTGCACAATACACCGCACATCACAAATTGAATGACACAAGAAAGAAAGAAGAAGCGAAAAATAAAGCGTTAACACTAACAACAATAACAAAGAGAACACCACGGTCAATATTATGTCACACTTGGCAGACCCCGCAGCCGGAGCGGAGATGTGTTTGGATTAATTTCGTCTATCAATGCCAGCTGCACCTATCAAATGTTGTGCACATGATGCACTTTCATCTCATTCACATATGCCATATGAAATACCAAAAATAGTAAAAAAACATCTTCATTATTTATGTATTACATACTCTGAAAATTCTCCATCTCACCTTCGCGACTCTTTTCTATCTAATAGGTTTGGCTCTGTGCGTGTGGCTATTTCCCATAAGGTGGCCACCAAACTGCCCACATGGTACCCACTGGTGGCCGATGAAAGTTGGTAGCGCGGGCACTTTTACCGAATAACACCATTTGCTCACTATAGATTATGCGGAAACCAATGATGCTCTATGCCTTCAAGCATAAATTTTTAATGATTTCTGAATTTTTCTGCCAATATTGTAAAATTCAATTTAAACTCCAAAGCCCCTTTGTCATTATTAAATAAAAAGTAGATTAATTTATTGCAATAGGAATTAATAGAAGATTAATGGAAGTTTCTCTAAACAAGAACATATTTTTACAATTTTCACCAGGTTCTAGATAATGACACAAAAAAGAATTGATTAGCTTATTCAGCCTTAAAATTGCGTGACGTCAATCAACAAAAAAAGTGAATTTCTTTCTTAACGTTAGGTTTTATTATAATTGTACTCAGTCTAGTTATATTTCCAATAAATTGAGTATTTTTAAATAAATTATTTTTTTTATTTAATAAATGGTGGATTTATAAATAAAAAACTACAATTTATCATTTTATTTCGAGAAATGCAATCAAAGTAATTGTAGTTGAATCATCCAGATATTTAAGCTGTCATTTCTATTCCACTTGATATACATAATTAGAATATTTTTAAGAATGGCAACCATCGAACTGAGCAATTAGGCACATTTGATTGGATAAAAGCAAACAAAGACTGTGCTTACAGTTGAAATTTAAAAATTAACATTTCTTCATCATTGAAATGAACATCTCATTTTCAAAATGGCTGCCTATTCACTTACAAATTGGTGCCATTTAAAATCAACAAGAGCCGCAACATGCACCTGACTCATTCATTTGCATACTTAAGCAAACCAAATAAGTAAGCGAATTAAAAACGCCACTTGTTTTATTTAAATACACAAAATTAAAGAGGAAGAAAAATTTATCTCACTTTAGCATTTTTTTCATATTTGTCAATATTTTATATATTTTTTATCTCAACATATTTAAATAATTTATACATTTCCATGTATTCCTCGGGTTGAAATTAGCTTCCCCTTGGTTGGCATATAAATAAAATGCTTCACCTTTAAATTACAGCCCTAAAATATTTAATGCCATTTGGGGGTTGAGAAGAAGCAGAAGCGTTCATTGTGAATGGTCAGCATCATATGGGTAAAATGCCACGTAGGAAAAGTCGACCATTTCACTGATTATTTTATCTTTGGCACGGAACTTGGATGATGATGGTGCACGGTGCTCGTGATGTTCAACCTGCTTTCTGAGATAACTTGGGATCTGAGGATCTCTGGAGTATTCGCACACATTTTCCACTTCTCCCCACTTCCTGCTTTCATCTGCCAAACGGTGTTGACTCCATTTTTCCATGTGAGAATTGAGAAAAACTGTTCTATTGGCATCTCAACTGATAAGAAGCCAACCAACCACATATGGAAATCATTGATTTTCATACAAATGTTTTTTCGCATAAAACCAACGGAAAAATTATTTACGAATAATTACGTTGTTGTGAAATGACCTTTAAGATTAAGATTAAAATGCCCAAATGCTATTTAATAAACTGAGATTGGGTCTTTTCAGATTAATTTAAAGTTGAGCTTAAATAAGAATGCATAAAAGCCAATATTTATTTTGAGATTTGTATAGGACAAATATACAATCAATCTTAAAGTTACACAAATTAAGATAATTACAGATTGCTCAAAATATACTTAATCTAAGCAATTCTTAAGATTAAAATATGAAATCAATCACAAATGCACAGTGAAAGGCTATTTCCTTTCTAGTGCAAACACACAAAAAGATGAGAGTAGGAAACTCAGAACCAAATACAGAGATAAAAGAGTTTCAACCCAGTTTAAAAGTTCTTGTTCAAGTTCAAGAGTTTCTACTAATGATGTTGGTTCGGGTCAAGACTTTTATAGGCAAATATTATGAAATTATATAGTAAATCTTAATTGGTCAAAAAAAAATAAGTAGAGTTTACTATGTGAATATTAATTAAAGGAAAAACTAGCTAATGTAATGTATAATGCTATCTACAGGTGACTTTTGACAATACTACAATATTACTGACAGATATTCAGTAAGAACATTATAGATTTTCTCTTACTTTTATCTTTACTTGTCTTCTTTGTCCTTTAGCCTTTGATTCTTGACCAAACAAATGCTTAGTATTCAGCCGAGGTATTGTGATGTTGTAATGGCGGCACCCCAAGCTTTTACCTACTTTATTTCTTCGATTACAATCCGCCCTAACCTAAGCCCACCAAAATCTGTCCTTTTCTGATAAAAGAGCAGTAGATTCTAACCAAAGATATCCAAAATTTTCTACAAGAAAAGATAACATGCAAATTTTCATACGAAAAGAATAAATAAATTTTACAGTAAATGTATAAAAATTGATTAAAAGTTTAATCTTAAGTCAGTATCATTTAAAATGATCTCATTGTCAAACTTATCAGCGCTTAATGTCATTTCATTTATCATTGGATTCCATTTCCCATTAACTCGCCTCCTTTGAATTACAAATTTAGCCTTACTTAAGCTTAGGTTACATTTGGTCAGGTCTCATCAACGTTCCATTAACCATTACCAAATAATTTAGTGGGTTATAAGCATATTCTCGATTAGAATAAATTATACCAAATTTTGACTTAAATAAAAAACTGTAGATAAACGGTGTCAAAAGTTTTAGTACAATAATTTTTTTGAATATTCTTTTAACAATAAAGTCAAATAACTTGTGAGGGGCTGTGTGTAAATGACGTTCACTGTTTTTTGCTATTTTGGATACCCCCCTCCCCCTTGTCACAATTTCTCACAATAACTAAACTTCCCCCTCCTAAACCCCATAATATAACATCACAATAATAGTACCCTCTTAAAAACGCAATTGAATTTTTGTTAGGATTTTTAAAATAATTTCTTTCATACAGAAAATTAAGTTTTTTATTCATGTTTTATTATTTTATTTTATTTTTTTTTAAATTACAAGATAATATTAAAGTTAATTAATTTTTTCTGTCCATGAAAAAATGAAATGTTATTCTTACTTATTTTTAAATAAAAAAATTTAAAAATAAAATAGTAGTAAGTTTGGCAATAAGGCAAAGACTAATTTTATTCATGAAATGCTTGGAGTATTTATACATAGTATGTAGGATACAGGGGAACAGCCTGTGACTGGCCTGTTCTGAATGTTACTCATTGGTTAAAAATGTATTGGTAAATCGCTTTATTTGTTAAACAGTGCGCACACGTAGTAACGTATATGCTAAAAACAAAAGAATGGTATTTATATACCATTTAGATTGGCGGTACGTCATACCAATTGGTGTGATTGGTACTGCGTATAGGTCAGCAATCTTTTGTTGCTCATTAGCTAATTACGTGTATTTTCAACACTCCTCCTCAATGTGTCAAGAAAAGTTTACAAAAATTTACAAAAAAATAACCTTTTTACAAAAATCACGGCAATTAAAAATAAAGATAAAAATCTGTTATTCATTTCTGTTGATTTTCAAGTTCATTTCTCTTATATTCGACTTGTGTTTGTCTTTTGACAATCCCTTTGTCAGTACGTCCGCTATCATCCTTTCGCTTGAACAATATTTAATTGTTATTTGTTTATTCATTTGCGCTTCTTTTGCAAAGTGCCTCCTTATATCGATGTGCTTCAATTTCGAATAGTTTATGTTATTCTTTGATAACTCTATTGCGCTCTAATTGTTGCAATACATTGTAGTCTGTTCCTTTATTTGGTCAGGTAGTTGAAGCTCGTTAATTAATCTTCTTAGGTAAATGACTTCTTTTGTCCCATCGGACATCGTTACGCATTCTGCCTCCATGGTTGACAAGGCGACAGATTTTTGCTTGGGCGATTCCCAGGAAACTGCTCCTCCTGCCAATATAAACACGAATCCGCTGTCCAATCTTCGGTCATCCTTATCGCTGGCCCAGTCAGCGTCGGTGTATCCCGTTAGTCCTTTTCCGACTTGCGTATATTCGATAAAGACGTCCTTCGTTCCCTGCAGATATCTCAAAACTCTTTTGTGCTAATCCTAGTTTTTGGCAAAAACGACTTAGAGAACTGTTGACTTTAATCCATGTGGAAGCATTGAAGAAATAGATCGAAAAACCAAAACATCTTTACTTAGCTTAAGTAAATACAATTAGGAGTGTAAAACAAAATTATAATACCAGGAGTGCCACCTGGTGGGCAAATACAACATAAGCTATTTACACAAAATATAGTAGCTCATAAGGAGCCTACAAAAATTACAAAAATTTCATACGTAACCTAACAAGAACTTATTACGTGAGATATGTCTGGTCGAGTCGAGCTAGCTAAATAAAGTAGTGCCCCAATGGCTTCCCTGTAAGGTTTATTTGCTATTTCTTCTATTTCCTCTTTTGTTTTCAGTTCTGAGTCTTTTGTTAAATGGTCATTTACGTCTATAGGAGTTGCTATTTCTTTACAGTCCTCCATTCCGAATCTCTTCAATATATCTTTAATGTATTTCATTTGGTTTATGGTGATTCTTCCATTATTTGATGAATTTCCATTCCCAGGTAAAAACTTAATTGTCCCAAATTTTTTACTTTGAATTTCCTGAATTTTAGCCTTTTCATTTTGGTCTCATTATCGCAGATCAGAATTAAGTCATCTATGTAAAGTGCGATGATTTGTGGTTTTCCTTTTACGATTTTTACAAAAATCCAAACATCAGCCGTCGTGGGATTCATGCCCATTTTCGTTTTCAAGTGGCTGCTTATTTTGTTGTACCACTCGCGTCCCGATTGTTTTAGTTTGTAGATTGATCTCTTTAATCTGCATACGTTTTTCAGATTTTCAGTTTCATAGCCTTCGGGCTGCTTCATATATAATTCGTCGCTTAAGTCCCCTTGTAAGTAAGCCGATGCCACGTCCATGTAGTGCACGAGCAAATTTGATTTTGTTGCCATTGCAAGTAGGACTCTTATACTGCTGTGTCAGATTACAGGTGCAAACATTTCGTCGTAATCAATTCCCTCAAGTTGGGTAAAACCCCGGACGACCAGTCTTGCCTTGTATTTTGCTATACTTCCATCCGCGTTAAATTTTGTTCACAACACCCATTTGCACAAAATTATGTTTTTGTCCTTGGGTGGTTCCACTATGTCCCAGGTGTCGTTTTCGATCAACGCGTTGTATTCGTCTTGCATTGCTTCTTGCCATTTTTTGGAGTCAGGACGTGACAATGCTTCTTTGATTGTCCTCGGGTCGGCTGATGTATTTGCGAAATTTGCTCTTTGTTGATATCTTTTTGCTGGTCTGCCTGTGCCCCAGTCCATACGAGAGTCGGTCGTCCAGGTCCTCTTCTTATTTGCACATTTGCATTTGGCGTTTCATTGTCTTCAATGGCATTTTCTTGTTTGCTTTTGCTTTCGCTATTTTTGTATTCGTTTTCTTGAAGTTCGGTCGCTTCTCTATCATTTGTTGTATCCAGAAGTTTGTCGTCTTCTTGTGTTTCCGTTTCATTGTTGACGATTTTGTTTTCCTTTATAAATCTTACGTCGCAACTTTTAAAAACTTTTTTTTTTTTGGATCCCATAATCGATACGCCTTTGATTCAGTTGAGTATCCGATTAAAGTGCATTCGTATCCCTTTTCTTCGAATTTTCCTTTCTGTGGTCCCTTTTTAAGCTCGATTGCTTTTGATTCAAATTTTTTAAAATATCTGACTGATGGCTTTGCATTGTATTTTGACTCAAATGGCGTAATATCTTTTACGATCTTGCTCGGGCATCTATTTCTGATATACACGGCAGTCGATATGGCTTCTGCCCAAAACATGGTTAGCATTTTTGTTTCACTTAGCATGCATCTTGCCATTTCCACTAACGTCCTATTTGCTCTCTCGGCCACGCCATTTTGTTCAGGGGTGTACTCGATTGTTAATTATTGTTGGATGCCTTCCTTTTCAAAGTGATCAGTAAATTTCTTGCTTTTGTATTTCTTTGCGTTGTCACTGCGAAAACGTTTGATTTCCATGCCTGATTCTCATTCGACTAATGATTGAAAATTTTTAAAAGCTTCGAAAATGTCACTTTTATGCTTTAGGATTGATACATAGATAAATTGAGATTTGTCGTCGATGAAGGTTGCGAAATATTTTCCTCCTCCTAGGGATTTGGTTAACATTGGCCCGCAAATATCGCTGTGTATCAAGTCCAAATAGTTTTTGTACCGTGTTTCCGATGATTTAAACGGTAATTTCGTAATTTTGCACTTCATGCAAGTTTCACATTGAAAATCGAATTTTTAGGTTTTCAGTTTTAGTCCTTTAACCATATTTTTGGCTTCGAGTTGTTTAATTGCACTTATGTTTAAATGCCCTAATTTTTGATGCCATTCCATCAAATTTTCATCGGTTTTTGCTTCAACTAGGTTCGATTTTTCATATTTTATTTCTTGTATTACTTAGGTGTTTCCTTTTAATTTTCCCGCCATAATTGTTTGTTTCTGTTCTCGGTCTATAATTTTTCTTAATTGGTCTTCAAAAATGGCTGGATAACCTTTTAAGTCCATTTCAGGTACTGATAACAGGTTTACTTTTAAGTTTGGGACGTGCAGTACATTGCTTAGGCTTACAGTTGTTATTTTGTTCTCACATTCCACGACAATTTTCACTGTGCCTAGTCCGATTCCTTCTAAAAGTTCTCCTGAAGCTGTTTTGACTTTTCCTGTTTTACTTCTATTGATTGTTGTAAATTTTGCAATATCGGAGCACATGTGCATTGTTGCCCCGCTATCCAGGATTCATTTGTCATTTTTGATTTCATTTTTTTTTAATTTGATCAGGTTTACTGTTGCGATAAATAATTTTTCCATTTTGTGCTTTTTGGTTGTTTTTCTCTTGAGTTTCGTTTTCGTGTCTGGCAGGAAAGTTGCCCCCATCACACTTTCGTATCAAGCAACCACTTCAGCTTGGTTTGCTTGCTTGGGTTTTTCTCGTTTCACTTACAACAATCGGCAATTTGGTGTCCATATTTTTCGCAGTTAAAGCATTTTCCTGGAAATTGCGCGCCATTTTCAAATTTGGGTTTTTCGGTTTTGAACTCTGTTCTTGGGTTTCTTCTTTGTTCTGTGGCCAGTGCGTCGTGGTGGATTTCCTTTCTGGGTTTTTGCAGTTTTAGCAGAAGGTTTTCTTCTTCCACTAGCTTCTTGGTGATGAAATCCATTGTTGGCAGTGCCAGTTGCGTGAGGATTGCAGAATGGAAATGTAAATATTCATTTGGCAATCGACACAATAGCCTTGCCACAAAACTGCTCTCATCGTATTTTGCAGTTTGTTTCAGCCCAGAACAAACTGCTTTAAAACATTGCAAGAATGCCGTCATTGTTTCTTCTTTGCCTTTTGTTAGTTGGAACATCATTTCCATATAATGCACGCAGGCATTAGGTCCTTCGATTTGGTGGTTTTTTTAGAATCATTTCCCAAATTTCGTTCGAGGTTTCGCAATCTTCCACTTTTGATTGCTGTTCTTCACTTACAGCACTTGTAATGTATGTTTTGGCTTTGCGGTCTTCTTTATTCCATATTTTAATTCCTTCTCTGTCGGCTGGTTTTGCCTTGGTTCCAGCTACATAATCCCAGAGATTTCTTTCTTCATGGAGGGTTTCCATGTGTATTTTCCAGGTTTTGAAGCTTACTTCATTTAATTTGCTTACATTGTATACAAAAACACTTGTTTGTGCCATTTTTCTTCAATCTTCTTTATTTCAATTTAAGCCTAAAGGTATTTTAAATTTGGATGCAAATTTCAATTTGGTCTCTTCCTTTGCTTTGTCGATTTCGATTGGTTAAACAATAATTTTTCCCTTTTTCAGAATGCGTGCAGTGTTGTAATGCGTCCTGTGCCCATAACCTATTGATAAATCACTTTATTTGTTAAACAGTGCGCACACGTGGTAACATACGTATGTACTAAAAACAAAAGAATGGTATTTATTTACCATTTAGATTGGCGGTACATCATACCAATTGGTGTGATTGGTACCGCGTATAGATCAGCAATCTTTTGTTGCTCATTGGCTAATTACGTATATTTTCAACAAAATGTTAGGGTCTTGGCTAACCAGGAAATTGGAGGGGGAGAACAGGTGTTCATGACTCACAGGATTAGTCCTAGTTTTGCAGAGTTTGAATTTTAACAGTATGACGTATACTGTATATAGGTTGTTTATTAAATCTTATCAGTTTTTATTACTTATAGTTGTAAAATAAATTAAATGTAATAATATAATTCTTAATGTCTTGTTTGAAATTATCCTTCTATTTTGTGACGTAGCATTTAAACCCCCCCCCACTCCCCCTTGTCACATATTGTCACAAAAGCATGACCCCCTCTCCTCCCCTTAGAGTGTGACATCATTTATAGACGACCCCTTACTTAGTATTATTGAATAATATACATTGTTTTATCACTGTAAAAAAATTGAAGCAATTGTACAAACAAATTTGAAATGGTGCAAATATGGCAAAGTGGAAAGACATTAGATTAGTGAAATTGCTCAGGTAATTGGAAGGTCAGCTTTTAAGATTTATAAAGGTGTAGTAAAAAGAGGTAAAAAATTAAGTCTGCTCCCTGATCAGGAAAACTAAAAGTGACATCACCCACAGATGTGAGATGCGTTCTTTGGCTGGCATTGTCTCAGAACTTGTTTATCAGATAAATTTTTAAAAAATCTGACTTAAATGTTTTACAATCAACAGTTGATCATGTAATAAATATTAGTCAAAATATAGTTTTGATAAAAATAAGTCAAAAATTGCCATTTCAGATTGAACATTTTGCAGTAAGGTTAGCCTGAGCCAGAGTAGACATCCTCTGATAGGATAAATTGTGTTTTTTTTAATTATCAGTGATGAAAATAGAAATCTGGATAGCCCTGATTGGTGGAATCAATATTGGCATAATTTAAGAATAAATCAAGAGTATTGTACAGTGGACAATAGGTTGATGAATCAATTATGGTGTAGGTGCCTTTGATTTCATTAGAATTTGTGAAATGTTTGGTTGGCAGAAGTCAACAAATTACTAATCACTCTTAAAAAATTATTTCCTTTCTACTGTGCATGTAACATAATTGGTGAACTAAATTGGACATTTCTGTAATTCTCCAATTCATTCATCAAAACCTGTAATTCTCCAATTCATTCATCAAAAACCACTCCAGGAATGACTCCAATGCAGGGCTCGGATTGTACCGGAGCAAACCGGAACACCGTTCCCGTTCGTGAAATTTTTAAAAATATTTTTCCGGTTCGTGATATTGTTAAAAAAATTGTACCGGTTCCTGAAAATTTTTTTTGGCAATAATTTTTACGTTTTGTCTTTATATTTTGCATTTTTTTTATCAAAATGCCCATCTATTTCTTTATTTTTTTTAGTTCACAGAAATTTTAAGTTCCGTTCCGATTCGTGAAATTTTCCATTCCGAGCCCTGCTCCAATATCAAAATATTAATATAAAAAGTGTCCAAGCCTATATCTAATCAAAGATTTATGGGCATAATAGCTTGAAATATGTATGTAGGTAGAGAATAGTTTTCTTGTGTAGATAATTTAAAATGTAATTCAAATGTTTTGGTTTAGTTTAAAACTGAATTACTACAAAACTTAACAAATTTCATACCAAATCAGCCCTATGATGTAATTAAATGTCAGGGAAAAACAACTGACCATTACAAATTGAAATTAGTAAAACATTTGTGCATTTAATATAATTTATCTAAACTATTAAAACAGCTATTTTGGACATAATTTCAAGATTGGTTTTATATAGTTGCTTCAATTTTTATACACTGATAAAATAATGTACAGTCGTGTTCAAAAAAACTGGATCTCCACTGCATGCTGGCAATTGAAATTATGAGTAGTTTCATGTTTTGCCACTA
>JAQFZN010001921.1:0-13338 GCA_034687075.1 Geophilus carpophagus
AAGTTTACAAGCTTTTTTCAATAAGTTTACAAGCTTTTTTCAATAAGTTTACAAGCTTTTTTCAATAAGTTTACAAGCTTTTTTCAATAAGTTTACAAGAATTTAACAACAAGTAAAGCAGGTTTACTGTTACTTTAAATCAGGTAAATGTAATAACATTTTTATATTTATTTTTAATTTTAATTTTTAATTCCTAATAAACATTCAGGTTAATTTTGTAAGAAATATATTTATTTAATTTTGTAATAATAATATATTTTACTAACTTTTAATAAATAACAAAATAAAATAATAAAATGCATGTCACAAACTCATTATACATAATAAAAAGTAAAATAATAAAATACATGTAATAAAAAAATAAAAAAAATATTTTATAGAAAATAATACAGCATATAATAGTAGATTATGGCCAATCCTGATTAATAAATCTAAATAAAATTAAAAATTATTGTTATTTAAAAATTTTTATATGAATACTTACCAAATTACAACCCCACATCATAAAAATAAGACCACTAGTAAAAACCACTTTTCAAATAAACAAATCTTTTTTTTACTGAAATTAATTTATATCATTCATTAAAAATATACCACTAAAAAGAACTTAAAATTTCCTACAGAGTGACATATTTAATATTCTGTTCAATTATTGTTCTCTAATTGTAAAAAATTAATTCATTTTGTCAACATGCAGCATAAAAATAAGACCACTTTCAACATGCATTATAATAATAAGACCACTTCCATTTTATTCAAAATAAGTAGTAAAATTTACAAAAAAAAAAACATTTCCATTATTGATGGAGCAGAAGACCTAATATTTTGTAGCATCACCTCTAGCTTTCAATAATGCATCTAAACAATCAGGAACAGTTGATATCAAGTTGCTACATTGTTCAGGTGTGATTTTGCTCCATTCCTCTGACAAAACATTTCTCAGCTTCTCTTTTGTAGTTGGTTTTCGTTTTTTCACTTTTCTTTTTAATATTGCTCATAAATTTTCTATTGGTGACATATCTGGGCTGTTTGCATGCCAGTCCATGACACATATTTTATGTGTTTTAAACCAAAGCTTAGTCTTTGCACTGGTGTGGCATGTTGCTCTATCTTGTTGGAAGGTATAATTCTTTCCTAATCTCATCTTTTGGACTGAAGGAATGAGATGCTTATCAAGAGGAGAAACATACTTATCACTATTAATTCTGCCCTCAATGAATACAAGCTCACCAACACCTTTGGAGCTCATACATCCCACACCATTTGTGATGCTGGAAATTTTGATGTTCTGCGAAGACATTCAGAGTGAAATTTTTCCCCTTTTTGTCGAATTACATGTGAAGAGACATTTCCAGAGCAGACATCAAACTTTGATTCATCACTGAAAACAATTCGACTTAATTTTTGCAATGACCACTTTTTAATCACTTTTGTCCATTGTACTCTCTTTTTTTTCTGAATATTGAATAACAATGGTTTTGGTTTAGCCTTGTAAAAGGAATATCTCATTGCTTTAAGTCGTCGTCTACAAGTTGAATCTGACACCGAAATGTTAGCTTGTTTATGCCATTCTGCAGTAATTTCAGAAGAAGTTGAATGTCTCATCTTTTCATCATTAGTCTTCGTAATGAGTTGTCATCTGTTTGACTTGTACATTTTGAGTGGCCAGGTGGATGTTTTGATGCAATGCTTTTACCCTCTTTATGACAATGTATTACCTGCAACAATACAGTTTTACTGATTCTGAGAAGTTCAGCAATTTTTCGCATGGACATGTTTACAGAGTAATATTAAACTATTAATCTTCTCAATTCAAGACTAATGGATTTATTTCTTCCTATTTTGTCTGCTTATCTGAGATACTTGTGTGTAAATTCTCATATCTGATTATGCAAAATAGTTTTCAACATTTTAGCCAAGTTTATTTCATATTTTTCTATGAATTAGAGAGGGTGGTCCTATTATTATGATGGGTGTTGAAAGTGGTTCTATTTTTATGCTGCATGTTGACAAAATGAATTAATTTTTTTACAATTAGAGAGCAAAGATTAAATAGAATATTAAATATGTCATTCTGTAGGAAATTTTAAGCTCTTTTTAGTGGTATATTTTAATTTCAGTAAAAAAAAAAGATTTATTTACTTGAAAAGTGGTTTTTACTGGTGGTCTTATTTTTATGATGTGGGGTTGTACTTGACCATGCTGCATGTTTTCACTATCTTAGATTGGGCCAAAAATAACTTAATTTCGTGACGGGACTGATGAATTGTGTGATGTCATGATTAAATTAGGTTATTTCTAAAACAAACTACAACTATTTATACTACTTCTAAATAGTACTATTAAAAAAATACAAAACTACCTCTCTTGGAAAGAGTAGACTGAAATATAATATCAAAATATAAACTGGAACTAAGCTATATTAACAAGGTTAAATATGTAAATTAAGTTACGTTAAACAATTATCTAAGATAAAATAATAATTCAAAGCTGAATCAGGCTGCACTCATTATTGCCTAAGATGGTTATGAATATTTGTGTACAGGAACAGTAAATGAGGTAAAGGGAAAAGAGGTGATGACTCTGATTGGTTGTGTTGAGATATGTAGCACTTAATTTTAATTGGCTATGTAAATCAAATTTAACAATAAAATTTAGCATAGGTTTTCATTCAACCTTACAGAATTGCTAAACTTGAAATTTAGCAACAGATTTACTAGTTTTTTTTGTAAATCTCAAATTTTAAGCAGTGATTGTTGTACTGTCAGTACAGAAAGATGTTCAGAGATACCAAATCAACAGACAACTGTAGGTTGAAAAATATGTGAAAAAGTAGTGAGGCCAACAGCTGATTGTTGGTCTGTCTAATGTGTTACAAATTATTTATCAACACTGTTAGCTATATAAAGTGTGGAAAATATGACAATTTGATTGTTAGCTGGTAAAATGTTAGGAAATACTTGGGCCAACTGTCAACTATTGGCTGGGAAATAACTTTGAAAACACTAAAGTTACTGTAAAGAGGGCGAGTGCAGCTATTTTTTTGGAAAAACTTTGATTACAGCTTTATCTTAAGAGAAATAGCTTTTGAAACTTAGTGGAAATATGGTCAAGACTTGGGTGTACAATTATGACCGCCTTTCGCCTCTCTTCAAGGTTTGGGCATCAGAGGGAGATGAGGGGATGGAGCATAATAAAGAATGGGACATAAGATATAGTAAGTTCGGTAAATTTTTATTTTTATCACAACTTTCACTCATAGTTTATTCCCATTTAAAGCATGCTGCCGATAAGTCAGCATCACTCTGAAATCCCAACCGAGCTCGATGGTTGGTTGGTCTAGCTTAGACCTCGCCCTGCACGGTTGCAGTGTCTGGACTACGCTCAAGTGTTTTCAGGCACAGGCCCATGCAGGATTACCAAGCAGGGCTGAGTCATTGCAGCAAAACTGCCTTTTCCATGGTGTGGCATCTGAATCCCAAGAGGAATACTAGATGTGTGTCCAACTAAGAGAGTAGAGTTGCCAACATTGTCATTTTAACTTGGAGACTCTGGGTTTAGCAATTATTCTCCAGGCTCCGAGCGAACAATAAAATTCTTTGGGCTGGGTGGGTGGGTTATACAGATTATGATTTATACACCTAGAATTTCAATCTTGGTGGTAATGTGTATTAATTATAATGTGACCATTAGTAGATTAGAGATTATACAGTATATTCTGAACTCTATTCTATAACCCAGGTCACAATAAACTGTATAATAAATTTTTGAATTTTTGTTTTTAAATTTAAATTTTTTTAAGTCTAAAATACAATCAGAGCAAATAAAAAGGTTCTTCCTCACAGGGTCAACATCAACGCAATGTTGGCAACTCTACAAGAGAGCTGGGAACATATCTCTTAAGATGCGCTTCTTAAGACATGACTCTGTTCCTGGAGTCAGGATGCTGTTTATATACAGGTGACCAATCAGAGGTATTCCGGGTCAAGTGCATCGCGCGCGGCATGCATAAGTTTGGTACTCGGGAAGACCAAACGTTCGAACCAAACGCTTGAAACAAACGATTTATTATTTTTTAATTTCGAATCAATTGTTTTTTTAAACAATTAGATTTGAACAAATTGAATAAAACACAGTAATGTTTTTTATTTAAATTTATTGCTGTTTGAACCAATTGCATTCGAATTGTTGACAGCACCCGATTTAAGCTTGGGCCCTTTGAGTTTGCAACTAAAGGATATGGAATTCCTTTCTGTTTCTGCTCATTGGATTGAACTTTTTGGCTAGGCATTCCATTAAATAAGTTCAGAGAAAGTTGCTGTTTTTGCTTTGGTATGCATCAAACGACCCTACCCACAGCCCGGTACCGACCACGTGTCGGGCCTTTAGGCCTAAACGCAAGGGTACCTGAGATTCAGTCTTTGGGGCGGAATCCCATCTGATCTGTTTTCTCCTTAACTTGCAGCTTAATGTTAACGTTTTGCTTAATTCATTTTAGTACTTTTTATAATTTTAGTAAAGTTTTTAGTTGTTGAATGTCTTTTTAGGGCCTTAGGCCTTGCAACCACGTTGCAACATTTTTGTTTTAGACCAAACTCGCTGCTTATTAGTGTTAAGAGCTCAAACATCAATCCTTAATTATTATTGAATTTTTGCGCACCTTTTACTAGTTTTTTCTTTATTAAGTTTCCTATTTTAGCCCGTTGGCTTTAATTTTAAAATTTTTTACGTTTTTTCTGGTTGCTGGAACCCCCTCTGGCGTCAAAATTTCTTAATGTTTTTGTTTTCCTTTGTTTTAACTCTTTTTACGGTGCTGCCCCTTGAATTTGCGGGAGCAGTTTTTGCCGCAACACATCTTTGCGCTCTCTCATTTTTTCCCCCTTTTTCTCAGCATCCAGTGGACAGACACAAAATCAGAGAAGTTTCTGTTTGCCCTGGGATCGAATATCCTTTGTCCCGCAGCAATCGCTGCAAAACTTTACGACTCTGCCAAGATGGGGCAGAATCCTTCCACTTTGGAGATCTGCAGGGCTGCTAAAGCCATTATTGCTTTCTCCTTTAATGCCATCCGCACTGTTGATGATTATTGCCGACAGTTACTAATTGATAGGCTTACCGGTTGTTACAAATCCATTTTTACTGAGTTTAAGGACTTGCCTACGTCTGGGACTTTGTTCAATAACAAGTTCTTTAAGAGTAAGTATGTGTTTAAGTTTTTCCTCTGCACATTTCTAATGTCTGCTTACTTCTTTAGCGTTCACCAATGATGTCAAGGAGTTTGACAGCTTCTCTAAACTTAGGGGCCCGACGAATCGTCAGCCAGCCAAACGAGGCTCTTTTCGACCGGTTGCTTCTACCTCTCGGGGTTATGTGCAACCACAATTTAGCTCGCGCGGCACTTACAACTCGCACGGTGTAAAGGCCTCATTTGGCCACGGACGGCCTGCTTATGGACCGCGTCCCCCCTTTTATGGACAGCAGCCCTTTCGAGGAGCCTCCCATTCTCGAGGACGGGGTAGAGCGAGCGTCACTAAACCAGATACTTCAGTATCTAAAAGATTTTAAAATGCCTGAAAATCTTCTCTTGACAGGTCGCCTGCTTTTCTTCATTGACACGTGGCGTCTCTTAACAAATGATAAATGAGTCTTGAACACGGTTGCAGGATATGAAATTCTTTTTTTATCTCTTTCAATTCAGTCGAAATCTTCTTGTTGCTTCTTTTCTGCAGATGTCGAGGTGCTCATCGACAAGGAAGTTACTTCCATGCTAGAAAAGAAAGCTGCTTACCCTGTTTCTCCCGTTAAGGGACAGTTTGTTTCTTCTCTTTTTATTGTCCCAAAGAAGGGTGGGGGCACAGACCAATAATCAATTTAAAACCTCTTAATCAGTTTATCCCTTTCCAGCACTTCAAGATGGAAAGTGTCAATACCGCCATTTCACTTTTAGAACCTAACGTTTTTATGATTAAGATCGATTTGTCTGACGCTTATTGGACGGTCGCCATCCACCCTAATTCCCACAAATACTTGCGCTTCAGGTGGAAGGGTATCCTATATGAGCTTGGAGTTTTACCTTTCGATTTAGGTCCAGGACCTTATGTCTTTACAAAATTGTGTCGAGTTGTTGCTGCTTTTCTTAGATCCTTTGGCACTAAGCTAGCAGTGTTTATTGATGATTGGTTTGTTACCAATTCCTGTGAATCCTCTCTTCTGCAGCAGAAAGACTTTATGATCTCTCTTTTTAGGGCTCTGGGGTTTTGAGTTTATCCTGAAAAATGTCTTTTAACACCATCGACCTCTTTAGTTTTCTTTGGCTTCACCTTGGACTCTCTCTCTTTCTCTGTTTCTCTGCCTAAGGAGAGGGCAGCAGACATTAAAACTTTCATTCGTAACCTTCTCTCCAGTAATCTTTCCATCGTTAGAGACTTGGCGGCAGTTATTGAAAAGCTCAATGCCACAACAATAGCTATCTCTTCTGCCTCCCTCCATTACCAAGGCCTACAGGTTCTTAAAACTCTCCAGCTTAGATCTGGTTCCTACAATTCCCCCTGCTTCCTTAACAAAGAAGCACGTTTAGAACTTAGCTGGTGGTTTAGAAATTTAGATTCTTGCAACTCCAAATCCTTAACCCCAAAACCACTTTTGTGTCTACTTTTGAAACCGTTGCCTCGGAGTCAGGTTGGGGTGCCCACTTCGATGGGAAAACTATTGGCGAGGAATGGTCCTCTTCTCTCAGAAAATGCCACATTAATCAATTGGAGCTGCTTGCAGCATTCTGGGGTTTGAAAGTCTTTGCTAGCACCTTATCCGACTGTGACGTCAAGATTAAAAATGATAACACCTCTGCCATCGCAGCAATTAACAACATGGGTAGTCCTAGATCCCCCCTCTTACGGCTCTTGCTCAAGACCACTGGTCCTGGGCAATGTCGAAGAACTTTACTGTTCAGGCTGAACATATCCCCGGTAAATTGAATGTGTTTGCTGATAGGGCCTCCAGAGGTGCTGCTTTAGATTCAGGAGACTGGAGGTTAGCCCCTTCTGTCCTCTTAGATTTGTCTTCCAAATGGGGACCTTTCAACATCAATCTTTTCGCTTCACAAGACAATTCCCAATTGCCTCGTTTTTATAGTCGCTTACCGTGCATAGAGGCACTAGCCTTTGATGCCTTGGTTCAGAACTGGTGCTCAGACAAAATGCTTTATGCCTTTCCCCCTCTTTTGTCTTATCTCTCCCACCTTGATCAAATTACGACAAGTTACTGAACCTATCCGATTAGTTTTCATTGCGCCCGTATGGCCGGCACAAGGATGATTTCCTGTAAGTAAAACCTAATCAAACACAAACTCTAAAATTAAATGTTTATTTATTGTTTTTTCTTTTCTTCCAGCTCCTCACTAACCACGGCGAACCCTGTTCTCCTCCCGTGTTTCCCACACCTCTTGTCGAACAGCCAGAGTCAGTGCCACCCTCTGCTCCAGACAGGAGCTCTAACCTTAGCCGCATGGAGGCTATCATTCATTCTCTGCGAGAGAAATGACTTCCAACTAGCACTTCCCAGTGGCTGGAACATTCCTGGAAGCCCAACACAATGCGACAGTATAATGTCTTCTGGAAACGTTGGATCACTTGGTTGACCAGTTGAGTGGTGGACCCTTTTTGACCAGATGTAACTGATATTGCTAACTTTATCATTAATCTTGCTGACTTTGGTTTAAGTGCCTCTGCTATCAGGAGACACAAAACCACGGTCACACAAACCCTCACCCTCTTTGGTGTCGAAGACTTTGCAGCCCACCTTTTAATTCTACGACTGATTAAAGGAATTATGGCAGCAAATCCTCCTAAGCTTAAATTTACCTTTATATGGCATGTCGGAACAGTCTTGAAGTTTCTGGATTCCTTTGCCCTCTCTTCCGATGTATTCTTCCTTCAATTAAACCAGCGCACTGCGATGATTCTTGCCTTGGCGTCAGCAGCCAGGTCTGCTGATTTAAAATTGCTATCAGTCGACATTACCTTCTCGTCCAGTTCCGCCATTGTTTCGCTCATAGGGACTCGCAAATCAGGTTCTTCAAAACCCCTCTGTTTCCAAACTTTTAAGAATCAAAATTTATGTCCAGTGGCGGCCTTAAAACGCTACTTAGCTTTTACTGTCCCTTATCGCAACGGCGCCAAACAACTTTTCTTAGGAGCAGTATGTGATCATTGTTTTGTGACTACCACTTCCCTAGCCAGATGGCTAACGACCATTCTTGAGCTTTCTGGCATAGATACCTTCTTTTTTCTGCTCATTCCACTAGGGTGGCTACTACCTCTGCTGCAGCTGCTCAAGGGGTTTCAGTCCAGCAGATATTAAAAATAGCAGATTGGTCATCTGCCAAAATGTTCAATGATGTTTACAACAAGCCAATCCAGGATATGATTATTGAGTTTGACACAGCAGTCTTACAGAGCTACGAAAATCTACAGGTAACAACATTTCCATACGAAATGTAGTTATAACTTACAGTTTTACTATTAATTTGACGTAAAACTAGAGTTATAATAATGAGTATGGAAATGTTGTTACCAACTCCCACCCTTGAATTTTATGCAATAAAATGACCACTCCCTTATGTTTTACAGACATCTAACTCTCCACTGAGAACCTTGTGACAAATCAGGATAATTAAAGAATCCTACCATACCCTTCATTGAAAACAATTATTTTACATGTTATTGTTATTGTATGTCTCTCACGATTAAAATATATGGCTGTTTGTTCACAACATCCCGTCTGCCCCTTTTTTTAACCGATTAATATTACAAACTAAGGTTATTCATTATTCATTATTATTATTAAATATACTACCCATTTTATACATCTCCACACTCTCAGGTCTCTGCCTTTCGGATTATACAGTTTTATTTCCTACACTTATATTTTTTTCCTGTGTCCGTCTGGTATATTAGACTGGGAATCCACCAGGGGTCAGGGCCTTATATAGGCCAGTAGAGACCCCTGGCGGGAAGCTTTGAATTACTGAATTTTAAGTCAGATTGATTGGACAATCCAAACATTTCCATACTCATTATTATAACTCTAGTTTTACGTCAAATTAATAGTAAAACTGTAAGTTATATGTTATACGTAAAAGTGTTAAACAATAAAAATAATCAGTATCAGAGAAAAAAATGATCAAATATCTATCTCAAATAAAAATAGGAATGGGAACAGAAATTTAAGTCTGGATGAAGACAAACATTTTGTGAAAATATTGACCAGATTAACCTCAGATAATACCTTTACTAATTTTAAAATATTATTGTTTAGCCAATTGTGATTGAAATGAAATCCTACATCTATGTGTTTGCTGCGTCTATTTTCGATTTCATTGTGCAAAAAATAAGCGGCAGACAATGAATTGGAATAGAGTTTGGGAGGTAAAAGAGAAACTAATTTAGATCTGTCTAGAGCACCTTGCAGCTAAACAATCTGCTTTGCGGCATTCAAAAGTGCAATAAATTCTGATTTCATGATGCTAAGGGCACAATAAAATTGCTTAGAACAGCCCCATAAAACCGGAACACCAAAAAGGGAAATAATATAGTCGTCAAAACTATGTTTAGAATCTTGGTCTGAGATCCAAAAGGCATCTGAATAACCATGCAAAGTATCATTGCTAATTGCCAATAAAGAGATGGTATAGTCTGCAGTATTGACCACATACTGGAGAACTTGAAACAATAAATTCACATGTTTCTGAGTATGAGCAGTGTTCTATTGGGAAAGGAGGATTACTGGAAACCTAATATCTGGTCTTGATCTTGAATCTAGAAATGGCAAGGAACCAATCAGGGAGTGATAGGGAAAATCTTTATCTGCCATAATGTGTTCCCCCTCCATGGCTGCATTGACTATAGTGTCAACTCGAATAGGCACTTTACATAAAAATTCAGGTCCAATGCTTTAATCTTTTGCCAGTTTGGAAATGTAATCCTTCTAATGAATAGCAATACTACCATTATCAGATCTCTAAAATTGCACACCCAAAAGCTTTGTAATGTGTCCGAGATCTGTTATGGTAAAATTCTTTCTCAAATCAGAAATAATCCTTAATTTGGATTTATTACTATTACAGAACAGAACCATATCATCTACACAAACAAGGATGACCACATTATAGGTGTCTGTAATAAAGACTCCATTTGCATCTAAGGGCTGGTGAAAACCCATGTCGAAAAGGGCATTGCCCAGTTTAAAATTCCACTGCTGATCACTCTGATGCAAACTACACAAACACCTATGTAATCTCCAGACACGCTTTCATTTTCAGGTGTTTCCCAACCTTTAAAAATCCACATGTAAATTGCTTTATTTAGATCGTTATACAAATAAGCTTTCTTAACATCGAAATGAGTGTCTTGTCATTCTATGGAGATCACTAACAACACAAAAAAGGTGGATTAAAACATAATCAACTACATGAGAGAAAACTTCACCATAGTCAATTTCTAGTTGCTGGCTTAAGCCCTGCGCGACCAGCATTGCTTGAAAATGGCACTCCTCACTTTGAGCATTCCTCTTTAAATAATAAACTCATCTGTTTCTTACAATAGGTGCTGCAAAAGGTTTAGGAACTTCTTTATAAACACCTTTTTTTCTGAAAACAGAGTACTGGTGACCAACCTAAGGTGGTCATCCATCACGGGTGAAGGACTGCCCCTCTGGCTTTGCCCCTTCATTCCGAGAGGGAGAGAGGATGTGTCCAGAGGAAGACAATCGGCTGAGAGAGAGCAGAGAGTAATGACCAAGTACATACTTGGTCAAGCCGACCCCAGCAGAGGAGAACAGGCTGCACAGCGGCGGCCACCAAGATACTATGAGATAGGCATTTCCCACATATCCTCTGTTTTTTAGGCCATCATGGTTGTTGCCCCTGGCAACGGTCATGAAGAGGCAGAAGGGAAGCATCGACACCAAGATGGAATGCCATGCAGCATCCCAGGCACACTAGTAAAACTCCCTAGACACAATAAAGGCCAACTACCAAACATTAGTGTCAGGTGTGTCTTCCCTTAACTAGTGATTGGAGCATCCTCCACCTGGTTTAAGCCTCAAGTTAGGTCAGGTGTGAGGAGAACCCAATCACACATTGATTCTTCTCAGGACAAGCCATGGCATGCTTGAGTGTGGATGGTACCTGGGCAAAATATGCATAATGTTGTGGTGCAAAAGGATCTAGCAAAGAATGCTCAGCATCATTAAAAATAGGAAGAGTATCAGCCTGCAATGTTCTGAGTCTGGATGAACAGCATGCTCAGGCTGATTCTTTATCCTGAAATCAAAAGCATTGTGGTTATAAAACATGTCATGATTATGGCAATACCTTTTGATCTCAGCATAAGTTCTGCAAACAGGTCCATTGTTAGGTGCATGCATAATAAATGTCAACTTTTTTTTTGGTATTTTTGGAATTGTCTGATATGCTATTCTCTGTGCTATTCAGAAGAATCATCAACTATGGCCCCAGTTGTAGAAATATTAAGGGTTTTAGTTGAAATTGATATAGGTGTATGATGAGTGAGAACTGTAATAGGAAAGGAGGTTGAAGGAGCTGAATTTACTCTAGGTTTAGGAACATTAGTTAGAGTTGAGATACTGGGTTTAGTAGAGAGTTGTAGTGGGAATTTCTTAGTAGCAATAGGAGCAGGTTTCAACTGGAGCCAAGTCTATGTAATTCTTGAGGGTAAACTGTTGCAACTTTTGCATTTCAGAATTTCTGGAAAAATCTTTAGATCCCACAAACAGTTTTCATTAATCTGAACTGGTTTTGATTCATATATGCAGTCTTTAATGGGGTTCTAAATCCAATAACTGCAGGTATTCAAAGCATATCCTACAAGAACTTCTTTCTATTCTCTAGAGTCAATCTTAGATTTCTTTATATCTGAGACATGAATATAGCATTTAGCTCTAATGATCTGCAGGTGTCTAAGTAAGACTACCCTATGAAACCATAAATGGTAAGCGATTTGACCTTCTAAAATGGAGTGTGGATAGCGATTCTTCAAATGAATCACAGAAGCTGCTAACTCTGTCCACAATTTTCTGGGCATAGGGGTATTGAAAAGTAGAGATGGTATGTCTTTGAATAGATTTCTATTGAAGCACTGCTACTCCGTACATCTGTGGAGAATAAACATTTGTTCTTTGCGCTTCAATTCCAAGATTTGATAAATAGTTGGTACAAATGATTTTAATGCAGTTGGCACCTCTTAAGGTCTGCATTTAATCATGGAAATGTTTAAATCAATATAAGATATTATCTTTTCTCTTCATTGGAAATATATATGAGTATTGTAAATAATCATCCATGATAGTCAGCAGATATCTGGCATGGCTTAATGAAGGCTCTTTGCTAGGACCCTATACATTCATATGTATCAACTCTAAGGGTGTCTTAAATGTGATGCAATTGAGCTGTTTAAAAAAGGCTCGAGTGCTTTTTGCATGAACACAAACATCATACATTGCAGATGGGATCTTGCCCAAATTGTTAAGTCTATAAGCATCTGCAGATCGAGAAAGAGCAGA
This sequence comes from Geophilus carpophagus, assembly GCA_034687075.1. Lineage (NCBI taxonomy): Eukaryota > Metazoa > Arthropoda > Chilopoda > Geophilomorpha > Geophilidae > Geophilus > Geophilus carpophagus. The sequence continues at coordinate 12,580 of JAQFZN010001921.1, forward strand.
AAGTGCCTTAGCAATAAAATGCACAAATCTCTTTTTCCAGATTTAAAAAATAAGAGCCTAGACATAAATAGACATGTCACTTATAGTTAAAGTAATGTAACAGCACATTAGCTTAATGACACATGGGCTTGACCACAATTTTTTTAGGGTTTCTTTAATTTTAAACTCCTCCATCTAATGTTTTTTTATAATATTCTGACTTTATCTTCTCCAATGGTCATAAGAGAGCACTGCAACTTATTGCAACAGCAGATTGATTCTCATTTTGATATTACTGATATATTGATTGATATTTATATTCATACAAACATATTGATATATAACTGATATTAATATATAGGGGTAATTTATTAGTCGGACAAAAAAGGGTTAATTAACAACAAAAAGAGTGTTTGAAACACCAACAGAATGTATCGAATAATACAGAAATCTTTTGCATAACAAAATAATTATTTCTCAATAAAAGATGATATCGCATGACAAGAAGTTATTGCATGACAAGAGGTTATTGCATGACCAAAGAGCTTATTCCAGGACAAACCTAAACTATTTAAGCTAACCTAATTTGTTGGTGATTTCTTGTTATTCAGAAGATTTATTCTGGCATGCTGTTATATATTCCTCTTAATATGTAGACTCAGATACTCTTATTAACATTTTGAATCTTTTTACTGTAGAAGTAATACCTTATCTTCTACTGTAGAAGTGATACCTTATCTTCTACTGTAGAAGTGATACCTTATCTTCTACTGTAGAAGT